>CAIGRQ010083397.1:0-12448 GCA_903798375.1 Fraxinus sp. D2006-0159
CCGATTGAAATCCTGTCTCAGATGCTGCACATGTTCCTCTAAGGTCTCACTGTAGATGACTATATCATCTAGATACACCACTTCAAAATCATCCAAGAACCCGTGAAGTACCTAATTCATCATCATACAAAACATTGTTGGAGAGTTTGTTAAGCCAAAAGGCATCACCTTAAATTCAAAGGCTACATATCTTGTTACCACCATAGTCTTTACTTCATCTCCCTCTTTGATCCAAACTTTTCAGTATCTGGACCTGAGATCAATCTTTGTATGGTATCTTGCCCAGCTCAGTCGGTTGAATAGGATAGCTATCTTCACGGTGATCTTATTCAAGGTTCGATAGTCGCAGCACATTCTAAGAGGACCATTGGCCTATTTCTGAAACAACACGGGAGTTCCATATGGTGATTCTGCATACAGGATAATCTCACTTTCCAACATTTCTCCCAATTGTTTCCAAAACTCTTCAAGCTCAAGGTGAGACATATAGTAGGGAGCCCTGGCGGGAGGTTGGCATCTGGAATAAGTTCAATCTCATGATACAATCTCATGATCAATCGCCCTCCTTGGGAAATTTTTTTTTAGAAACTCATCTGACATGATGTTCTCAAATTTCTTAATAAGCCTTATGATAGATTTTGGAATAGGGCAAGTCGCCTCTTCGATCTCATCTAATAGAAGAATACACAAAAATAAAGGTTCATGGTAAGGGTCGAGATACTCTTCTCACCCATCTTTCCAGCTTGTGTAGTAATGACGTACGGTTTACTATCCATCATTATTAATGAATCAATATTGTTGTCTCAGTATCCCAAAGAAATCTCAATCCCAAAATAAGCTTGAAGTCATCCATCTGAATTGCGAACAAGATTGTCCTTCCCTCGAAAGGACCCACTTTGAGCAACATAGATTTTGCTACTCCATCTATTGGTTGAGCAGCGGAGTTGATTACTTTGACCTTTCCATTACTTTTTTCTAGAAAACGTCCAAGTCGCTCCACTTTGGTACTTGCGAGGTAGTTGTGGATAGCATCAGTAGCCCTGATTGACTTTTCATTGATCTTCACATCAATGTACATTAGGCATTTGGCCCTACAAATGCGAGCATTTGATTCTTCCATCTTTACTTCTTTTGAGGGAACATCACCCTTTTCAGTAGCTTGGTGCGATAGGGTATTGCACTGATGTGAGAATACGCTAACTACATTCTCATCCTCTTCGGAGTCAATCTCACCATAACAGTTAGCATGTGGGGCATCTTGCTTTGAACTCATTCTGGCACTTGCTAGTTGACAATATGCACTCAACATCCGTTTCTGAGGACACTCCGCTACCTGATAAGATCCTTCACGTAAAAACCACATCAATTTATGAGTGGCATTAGATCTGCCCTCCATTGCTTTTTCTTTATTCTATTTGTTACTGCTGCTACCGTTATAGTTTTCTTGATGATTGTTTTGATAGTTTCCCTACAAGTTACTCTGACGGGGTGCCTTCGTAGGCTCCTTCCTTATTATGAGAGTAACGTTCTCCCCCAATTGAGCTCGAGTTAGGTCAGTAAGGTCTATTTTCACCTCCAATAGCTTGAGTATTCCCTGAAGGTTGATCTTTTCTCGATTACGATTGATTCAAATCAGTAACCTTCTGTCTCTAAAGTTTCGTGCATGTCTACGATTTCAACCCTTCCATGAAGGTGAATAACTTATCCTTTTCTGACATAGCTTGAATATTCAGTATATATCCTAAAAAGGCTATCACATACTTTCTAATAGAGCTTGTGTGTTTCAATTCTCGTAATGCCCATCATGCTTGATATTCCACATTTTCTGGGAAAATTGTGATATGATTGCTTCCTTGAGGAGATTCCAAGAATATATTCAGACCATGTTGGCCTGAATATCAGCATACTTTATCCTCTACCATAGTTTTACATCTTTACTAAGATACTTGGTAACTGTTGTAATATTTCTTGCTTCATCTTTGATCAAAGATGTTAGAAAGTATTGTTCGATAACAAACAAGAACTTCTCGAATTCTTTTGCATCACTTGTCCCTTCGTAGGTACACGGTTCCAGAATTCTAAGCCTGGGAACATACTCTTGTGCAGGGGCTTGCCCATTGCTAACTACACATTGAAGTACTAGTAATTGAGCTCTCAACGCTTCCATTTTATTCTACAGATCAAGAATAATTACAACAGCTTCTGTCATTGTTGTGCAAGCCCTTTGAATTTCATCCAATTGGATGTGTAAGTCACAAATTTTCATCTTTGCCACCTCGATTTTTTCCTCAAGACCTTCCATGATATAGCAAAATATAGTAGCTGTCACCTCAAGCACATCCATGGGTTGTTTCATATTCCTATTTTGAGGATCTACGACTTTTTGTGGTGTTTGTAATTAGATCTATAGCTTTCTCATCGAGGGTCGCGAGCCGCAGCTTTGATTTCTTCTTGACACAGAAAGAGACATCGTGCCACAGTAGTCTGCTCCGCTAGACTACCTCCGCCTTTTCTCGATCGTTTTGGGATGAAAGAAAATTTGATTATAATTTGTAGAAAGCTTGCAATGAAAGTAAATTGATCATTGATTGATGAAAAACGAAAATTACAATTGACGAAAGTAGAAAATTACAATTGCTAGTGCTGGGGGAGAACACCAATAAGCTGGAAAGATTTTTGAATGACTAATACCCTCTATAATGGCTTGCGGAACAAAAGCCTAAGTGATAAGAGTAGACATTTAAATGACGAGGAATCATAATAAACGTTTACCAATATCATAGCTATTTTACAATTGAAAAAAACTATTACAATGGAAAGAAAATTATAACTCAAACTGAACTAATATTTACAATGTACAGTCGAAGTTGGGCAAACTACGGATGCAATTAGGTCAAGGGGCTGACATTCTTAACTTGGATTAATTATATCTTGTTTCAGTTTTAGACCCTTTTTAAGCAATTGGAAAGAAAAGAATGATCAATTGGCCGATGGATTGAAGTTTGGGGACTAATATGCATTTGAATAAAAGTTGAAGGACCAAAAATCAACGTAATTTAACTTGGAGGACCAAGATGGAAGAAAGACTAGAAAATTCTAGAAGTTTTTATAAATGGTCACGGGTCCAGTCGGCCCTTAACCTCAATTATAGGGGCTACTTACTATGCCTAGGCAATCGCCCCGTTTAATGCTGGGCGCTCGCCAACACTAATTCCGTCAGAAAATTCTATTTCCTTAAGAATTCAATTCCAACAAGGAAAATTCAATTTGAGCTATGATATACACGGTTTTTAGAGACCTTTTGGAACTCTTTAGAGGAATTATAAATATCAACTCTCAAAACATTATTAGGGTGGAGAATTAATTGCCAAAGAAGGTAAAGAACACATCAAGATTCATTCTCAAGAACTTCATAGTTGAATTTAAGAATTTTTGGGTGATGAAGAACTTTTATATCTTTTACTTTCTTCTTCACAACATCTTAGGTTAGATTTCTTTGTACTAGGAGAATGATGAACCTTGTAATATGAGTTTTTAATCTTTAGTTTACATATTTGACATTGAAAAAATGTTTTTGGATTTTGAATGATTTACATGATTATCTTTTCTCTACGATTATTGTGTACGGTACTTGTGTGAATTTGATGACTTATTTAATGCATTCGAAAGAAGAAAAATAGACTTGATATAGTATAAATCGCCATAGGGTCCAATAGGGGATAAAAATATATCGCTATGCTCTACATGAATCTTTAAGTGTTTATAAAAATCCATACACTCTTATATGTTCGCATCCATTATAAAAATATAGTCGGGTCATATATGAGAATATGTTTAACATTACTTGAGAGAGATTTTTGAATAAAATAGGAACATTGAATCGTCAAAATTCAATCGTTTTGTCAAAGTGTAGAACTACGGTTAAAAATTATTATTACATGAGAATTCGGGATCCTAGCGCACTTGTCATTCATTAAAACACTTTAACATGCATTGAATTTAGTTAATTTACTCGTAATTGTATAAGTATCTTATTTTAGATATATACATCATATAATTCTTGTTTTGGTTAAAAATAAATTAATTTAAATTTAAACTAGTACAATCTCCATAGGAATGACACTTGGACTTAAAATCCATTTTATTACTTGTTAACGATTCGTACACTTGTTCTAGTTTCAATCCAAAAGATATTTTTGCGAACAAAAATGCATTTATCAAACACTCTCAAACTAAAACATTTGTTCGTCATTGAATAAAACAAAACAAAACTTAGGAATAAACTATATCACTAACCTAAGCGAATCACCAATAACAAACTCAACGTTGAATTGCTTACCATATGTCTCGGGGTTGAATTTAAGCAACACTTTAGAAAGATCCAAACAATATCAAAAATAAATTTCTACTTGTCTGATGCTCGACTTATTGTGCGTGTGATTGGCCAATATTGAACTGACACTATACTAAAACACAATAAATCAAATGTTGGTGATTCACTCATAATCCCAATTGGTTAGTTTTTCCTCACACCTTTTGTGCAGAATCACTCCTTATACTTTTCTCTCCAATCCCGAAGTATTTTTAGCACACTTGGGTTGCTAAAATTATTAGACACATTTTTCCACACAAAGTGGTCAGAATTAAACTTGTAAATTTAGAGTGGAGATGGTAAGTATTTCTCAAAGTCACGCCACCAATCTCTAGAGTTCAAATCTCAATCGGACACCTCTCATTTTTTATAATCCAAATCACTTTTTCTTTCTTTCGCTATGGATATATTTTGATATTTACTCTTTTTTGACATCTTAAGTGTAAGACTTCTCTTCATTAACTTTTCTAAACCCCTGCAAGGAGCTTTAGGTTGATTATTTCCAAGTCAAATAATCAAAGGGCACCAGGTTTTAAATACCCTAACGGACTTAATCACTCGAGTAAAAAAGGTTACGAAGAGAAGCATAAGATGTATCACATTTTCTTTTGATATGTGATTCGAACTTTAACATTGGATAGTTCTCGTTCTAGACTCTTTAGCTCAAACTCCTTCAACCAAAGATCTGATCAAAGAACTTCAAACAATCAAACTTTTATGAACACGAGCACTCACATCCCCATCCCCAAACTGTGTTTTAGCAATTTGGTTTCTATATAAAGGATTTTGGGATTTTGTTTAAACTTAGGTCAACAACATTAACAATTAAATCCATATAATCATGTCATGTCCCAATATAAGTGATAAGTCAATGATGACCATGTGCTCAAGTAAACAAGTCAACAAGAATAAGTACTCAAATAAAAACATAAGATATGATGTTGTCTAGTTCTAACTAAAGTTATACTCAATTAAAAAAAAAAATCATCATAGGTGGCAAGTCATTTAACACTAACTAGACAATATTTTTGGTTTTTTTTCAATTTATTTTTTTTTTCAAAATCTTTTTCAGTTTTTTTCAAAAAACAATTACATAGATCCGATCTATTCTAAGTATCATAATACTTACCCACTCCCAAACAAAAAATATTGCATTTTCCCTAATGTAAAATAAAAAAAAATAATCAAAAAAGAAGAAGGAAAGATTAGAAACTCCCCAAGTTACATGCGGATAGGTAGAAAGATCGGATTAGTCCAGCTAGTAGGTATTATAACAACCACCACTTTTCATTGTTGCTAGGCTTTAATTTTCTATTTTAAGAATTCAAAATAAAAACTAGTGATAGCAAATAAGGTTTAAATATTTGCAATAAATTCACACTAAGAAGAATTCTAATCTTCTAACATTTAGAAAGACTATCTAACAAAGCGTGCATCCCTATAAAAATCATATATCTAGGAAAAGATAAGTCTTTCAAATTGTCTTGAAGAGTCAAATTTAGATGCAATCTTAAGAATGCATATCACATCAATGTCAACTCAATATAATGCTAGGATGTTAACGATGATCCTAAGTAAAATGAACTCAATAAGTAAACATGCCCAAGTTACTAATGTAAGTCTTAAAATACTACTAAAATGTGTTAAAAATATTTAAACTACCTAAATGCATGAGTTCCTAGATATAGCCCTAAAATACTAATGCAATTCCTAAAACTAAGTGTAATGATATAGTAATCAAAATAAGTGAAAATGAATAGAAAAATGGGTTGCCTCCCATTAAGCGCTTAATTTAAAGTTTCAAGCTCGACTTTTGCACAAGTCTTTCATGGAACTTTGAATATGACTTTGGAAGCCCTGCTTAGATTGCTCAATTTTACTTGTTCTGTACTGCGATTTTCCTCCAAATTTTAACATTTCCCTGCTCCAACTAGTATGACTTCTCTTTAATGCCTGTTTCGAACTCAACAATGTACACCTCAATTTTCTCATAAGGTTTAATCACAAACTTATTTTTTGAGCAAACGAATGCTAGTTTCCACTTATTTGAATGCTACTAATTCTTTTTGGCTCGTTATGATTAACTTCTCGATCTTTTCATGCTCCTCTTCTTTAATTGAGATTTTCTCATTCAACATTTGTATCCAAAACTTTTGACAAAAAAATAATGATATCTTCTTGGAAAGTGTTGCATTTTTCTATCGTAAGTGTACGATATCGTAACAAGTAATATAGTGAACCTTTGAGTCCCGGTTATCGTTCCCATGAGGACTATACTTTAGAACTTAATTAGATTTTTCTAAGTCCTATTTGATTAAAGCAAACAAAGAATTATAGTTGTTGTGAATTTTTTGTTTAAATACTTGAAATTAATTAAAATGCACACAAGATTGATTGAGAATTCAAATGATGGATGGATATTAGGGCCGAACAATTTCACTTATTACTCACATTTAAGTCTTAATTCAAGATTCAATAGCCTAATGTAGTGTTCGATCTAATTCTTCTATTGTATTCAATTTACCCATCTTGGGTTCTCATTGAGCCTATTTAACTAATTCAATCTAATATCTCTATGTGAATCTAACTTAGTTAAACGAAATATTAGTTCTAAGAATTCGTGTATGATCGCAATATTTAGTATCTCTACATATTATACTAATTTATCATATTTTACTATATGATCTAAATCTCAAACTCGCCTCTCGATTAGTAAGAGACTCACATAATCATCAAATTAGTGATCAATTAATTTAATACATTAAACTCATAGTAAAACCAACAGATATATTAATAAATCGTAAATCTTGAATAAAAGAATAAATGATCACAAGTCGATTATATGGTTTGCCCTAATATAAAAATTTGTTACTAAACACAAGAAATTTTCTTTGAATACATAACTGGATTCTTTCGAATAAAAATGTAGAAAAGTGTTTAATCTTGCATTAAGATCTTCTTCCTCTTCCAATCAACACTTCAAACTTGTATTTCTTGATGTTTTCCTCCTTTGAATTTTGTTTTCGATCTTTCATTGTATATTTGTTTTCTCAATGTGTGGAACCCTCTAAAAGTCCTTTCCTTTATTTATACTCATCTCCACATTTGTGTCGAATATAGGATTTTTATAGGCTTTAAAACAAGTCAAACCACTATAACCCTAAAACAGGCGGCGTAGCGCCTAAACACTTAGAAGCAGTGCCTATGCGCCACAATACTTTTGTGTGTAGCATCTAGGCACTAAGCGCTACATCTTTGTTTCTGCTAGTTCTTCATAGCGCCCGAGCGCTTGGTTTACAATGCTTGGGTGCTATCCTGCGGTAAAAGAAAGTCATTCCTAGTGCTTGGGCGCTCCGAACATGGCACTTAGGCGCCATTTTGCTAATTTTGTTCCCTGACATTGGCTTGTTTGTACACTTCAACACCCCTTTTACACCACATCACCATACCTTTGAAACAACACTAGCAAACACATCAAAAATGAACTATAATCATAAAAGATGTCCAACAATTAAATTAATTGTATAAAACTCATGAGTAAAAACACACTCATCAAATACCCCCAAACTTAGCAGTTTGCTAGTCCTCGAGCAAACACAAACACAAAGAAAAAGGAAAATCAATACAAAAGGAACACAAACATAAATTTAGTCAAATAGCTTACAATTTGGGTCAGTATTGAGAACGTATCACTTTTAGGACCGGCTTCAAAATAACAATGAAAGATCCCAAACCCACTAATCCAATGCAAAATGAGTGTGTGTGAAGAATGAAGTGTAATGTCGTACACTCACTAGTTGATTCAATTTCCCACCCTCAATGATCAATTATTTCATTTCTTTGATCGTGAGATTCACACACTCCCAAAACTTATTTTCATTCATTCTCTATCCCTGGTGTAATTCTAAAGTTTGGTTTCACTTATGAATTCCTTAAATCACTCTATTTTGGTTTCGTTCAACCGGCAACGTCAACAATTTATTCATGTGATGATTCTCCTAATTTATGAGTGCTTCAACAAACTAGTTTATACTAAGTGATTCAAACCCACTAGTTATCTAGGCCACGAATAGTAAATTCTTACTTTGCACTCTTGCATAAAGTTTATCTCTTTTTGATGTTTTATTTTTAGCCCAATATGGACCTCACCCATTTTTCTCTTCTTGACCCATGTAACGAGCTTTTAGTCGGTAACTCCCTAATTTTTCAATACCAAAGGGTACCAGGTTTCAAGATATCCCTACGGACTTACTAACTCGAGTAAAAAAAGGTGTCGATATGAGACATAAGCTCAATAAATGCCAAGCTTATTTTCTATAAAAGAAAAGAAAAATTTAAAAGGGTTAGATCCCTAGAATTTGGTCATCATGTGGTTTATACTAGACAGCTAAAGACACTTCATACAAATATTTTTCACATGTACGGAATCACCACAATCTGAAATCATTTCATTCACTAGTTAGAACACCCCAAATTGTTATGTATACGGGTTAAAGGATGTTGTGAATCATGAGTTAAGGGGTTTAGCACATAAGTTATTTATTTAGCCTATATACAAGAACATGAACCTTCATGTTCCTGTACGATGCTATATACTCAATTATCGTGCATAATCAGTCATATTTCCATGGATAAATAGAAAATTATACCCAAGCACATGATTCGTCCACTTAAAAAATAATACATTCAAATTTATTCATCCTAGCCGACAAAGCTATCTAACTCGGAGAAACATGCATAAAAAGAATTTTTTCTTCACACGAGATAAAATCACGCAAAGATAAAAATACTAAACAACTGACAAAACAATTAACAACTGACACATTGTCCCCAATGTGAAAATAAATACGAAGAAGGGTTAGGACTTCCCTGAATACATCAGTTTGCGTCATTGCCATTATCCTAATGAGATGGATATTGGTTACCTTTCTAATCCCATTATTGCCCACAAACTTGAGAACCTACCACCAACACAACAAGAATGTTATGACAACAAAATAAATAGTCCTAAAACTAAAAACTTAGTAATAAGAAAGGAATAGAGATTGGGTTACCTCCCAAGAAGCGTTTCTTTAAAGTCACTAACTTGACTTTTTTACGATATTTGATTATAATGGCTCGAACCAAGTTATGTCATCCTTGTACTTTGTGCAATTTTCATTTATGCACCCTTTCTTTCTCTCCATATTTTGATATTTCCATTTTCATCTCTACCTAAAAGTCCACCGAAATTTAATTTTCTATTTTTACAACTTCGTTGATCAGGTGGCTCTTCTTCATCAATTCTACAACAATTATTTGTGTTGGAAGGTTTCGCAATTAGGGTATAAATATTAAATATCTCGTGCTTGTCCTCCACCCTCAATATTAGCTCACCTTTCTCCATGTCAATCAGGGCTCTACCCGTTGCGAAGATGACCAGCTCAATATACTTGGAATGTCTCGATATTCTGGTATGTCCAGCATAATGAAATACACGGGAAATATTAAATTTCCTTCTTTTATGAGCACATCCTCAACTTTGCCACGTGATTTTAAAATTATTGTATCAGCTAGTTGTAGTATTATTGATGTTGATTTGACTTCACACAATCCCAATTTCCTATAAAAAGAATATGACATTAGATTTATAATAGCACATGTGTCACACAATGCTTTAATAGCACAAGAATTTACAATTGAAATAGGCAAAGTAAAACTCTCTAGATCTTTCAACTTGAGAGGCAATTTGTTTTGTACTCTTACACTACTTTCCTTCGTTAATGCCACAATTTCAAATTTCAGAAGCTTTCTTTTCTTTATCAACATTCTTTTCAAAAAATTTGCATATCTTGGAATTTGTAATATCGCATTAATCAACGGAATATTGATCTGAAACTTCTTAAGAACGTTAGGAAA
The DNA here is from genome assembly GCA_903798375.1 of Fraxinus sp. D2006-0159. Lineage (NCBI taxonomy): Eukaryota > Viridiplantae > Streptophyta > Magnoliopsida > Lamiales > Oleaceae > Fraxinus > Fraxinus sp. D2006-0159. The sequence goes on from CAIGRQ010083397.1 coordinate 10,271, forward strand.
TTTTTCAAATTCTGTCTCTTTTTTTTTTTTTTTTTTGTGAATCTTTGAGGAAAAAGAATAGGAGGCACATAAACCTTGACTGGACTTAATGCTTTAGTAGTGGATGCTTATATACTTTCTTCATTCTCAATTGAGGCGGGTGCAAATTTTTCTTCCATTATAGCGTTATCAGCATCTTCCTTATCATCTATTTTTCTGGTTGTTTCTCAGTAATCTTTGATAATTGTACCCCATTCCTTGTAGTTATAGAATAAATATTTTCTTTCATCGACTTCTTTCGAAGTCTTTGGAGATATGGAAGTAGAGGTACATTTGTTTTAACTTTTGTAGGAGCCCTGGGTAGATCGTTTTCCACTACTTTTATTGCCATCACTTGCTCTTTAAGACTTGTCATTGCATTGCTTGGCAATAATCCCTATGGACGTTCTGTAAGTTGTTGAGCTATCTGACCAATCCGCGTCTCCAACGTCTTGATCGATGCCTGCTGATTCTGAAAATTTGTGTCAATTTGTTAGAACACATTGTCTGTCTTCTATAAATACTGATTGAACATCTCCCCTTAACTTGGTTTTTTATCCTGTTGGGCATTATTTAAACAGTTCCCTTGCTGATTATCTAACCATCTTAAGATCGGGTGTTGTCTCCATCCTGGGTTATATGTTTGTGAATATGGGTTAAAATTGTGGGAGCCATTTTGAATGAAGCTAACTTGTTCCTCGAGAAAACCCATAAACGTACAGGTTACATCAAATGGTTAGCTCCACAATTTTCACATGATGGACCACCCATCACTGCATGTGCTCCTCTTATTTATGATTTCACCAATAACTCTACCTGCTTTGTCAAAGCTATTATCTACACGTTGGTAGAGTTGTGATGTCTAATTCATACATCACAGATGTTATCAGTGGTACCACTCTTTTTTCATGAAAATATTGAATGTGTGGTGGCAATTAATTCAAATAAATTTATGGTTTGTTGTACTGATTTTCATATGATTGATCCACCAGCAAAAGAATCGCCAGAGATTTTGAAAGTGGTGAGAGTCCGGATAGAAGTACTGCACTTGATTACCTATTGTGATTCCATGATTTGAATACTTTAGCATTAGCTCTTTGAATCTGTTCATTGCCTAAGGATAGCTCTTTACATCTTTATGTTGGAAAGTTTGAATTTCCAATTTGATTTCAGCTACTTTCGTTGGTGGGAAGAATTTGTTGCAGAACTTTCTGGTCAGTTTTTCCCATGTAATAGTGCTTCCATGAGGTTCGGCATCTAAACACTCCAATGCAGCATCTCTCAGTGTATATGGAAATAATCGCAACTTAATAATGTCTTCATTAACACCCGGATCATGGAAGTTTTGACAATTTTTGAGAAATCTAGAATATGTGTGATTGGATTTTCATGAGGTAGCCCGNCACTCCAATGCAGCATCTCTCAGTGTATATGGAAATAATCGCAACTTAATAATGTCTTCATTAACACCCGGATCATGGAAGTTTTGACAATTTTTGAGAAATCTAGAATATGTGTGATTGGATTTTCATGAGGTAGCCCGTAGAGTTGGAGAGCATGGCTCATCAAATTGATCCACTCTGCCCTTATTTGAAAACTATTTACCTTGAAATCTGGATATACAATACTAGAGGCCGCAGGCATGGCTATGGGCGTCAAAAACATTGAAACTGGAAAGTCTCTTTCATTTATTTTCCTCGCCCATGTTGTTGATCTGATGCCACCGCTACCCTTACGGCCACTTGTCCAATTAGATGAATAGGAATAGGAATAGGAATATTTTGATCATCAACCATTTGATATTGCTGTTTTTGTTTGTGTTTGCATCTTCGTCTGAAAGTATGTTCTATTTTCAAGTCAAACGGTTCAAGATCGTTGGTTTGGGTATAGAGCTTACAACGAACACATTTTTTTTTTTGTAAATAAAATAGACAAACCAAATAATATTTAAAAATAAAATAAGCTAAAAGTAAAAGTAAATAGTCCCAGCAACGGTGTCAAAAACTTGTTACATTTTTTTATCGCAAATGTACGATATCGTAACAAGTAATATAGTGGACCTAAGAGTCCGGATTATCGTTCCCACGAGGACTATACTTTAGTCTTTATCTACTTTTCTTAACTCCTATTTGATGAAAATAAACAAATGAAGGATTGTGA
>CAIGRQ010083504.1:0-15682 GCA_903798375.1 Fraxinus sp. D2006-0159
GATTTTTTATAATAGAAAAAAAAAACATTTCTTCAATGGCACCAACCCAATTAAAAAATAAAAAAGGGCCGCCCATCTTCAGATGGCCAAAAAAAAAAAAAAAAAAAAGGATAGGCTGGGCGCCTGGGCCGCAACGGCAAGTTCAAAACAAAAAAAGAAAAAAAGGAAAGAAAGAAAGCATGAGAAAGAAGATGAACCAAAAGGCAGAAGTCCAGAAAATCAGCGCCGATGTGGTTTCTCTCTTCTTCCCAGAATTGTTCCAGCGGAGCCCAGCATGCACGGCCGCCCCCCTGGCCGGGTGCAGAGTCCGCCACTGGTTGCTCTCATATGTTAAAAATGACCATATTAAGTCTCGATATCAATTTAAAGGTCAAAAGGGGCTAAAATTACCAAAAATGAAGTTCTGAGGTGAAACACAATAGTGGGCGTGGACACCAAGGAACCAACATGGAGAATATACGAAGAAACTAGAGTGTCAAGATTGATATAGGGTTCTTCACAAGGCATATAATATACCATTGTAAATTTTATCGAGTAAAAAATTCAATGCATTTTATGAATCTCAATCGGGACCTTTCTACAAAAAATTATGCACGTTTTCATGCAGACTCTGCAACCTATCTAAGCATAAGGGTCGACCCTCCACTAAAGAGAAGAAACACTTGCGGGGCGACCCCTAGAGTTAGGGATCACCAATGTCTCATTTTCATGCTTTGGATATGATTTCTTCTATGGTCTTTTACTATTTTTACTCATCTAAAAATAATTGAAACGCTATATAAAGGGAAATTACTATTCCTAGCCGATCAGTCTGCTTCCGAGAGAATTTATATTCCTTGAAAATGAATAACTCGTCATTCCTGTATAAATTATTCTCCAAGGACTTGGCTGTAATTATGATAAATATCTTATTTAAATTTTCAGGGCAGTTCTTGTAATTCTCATTTTTGTCTCAAAAGTTTCACTATCACTTTTTTCAACCCTGTTACTTTTACAATCTTTAAAATTTCACGAAGAAATCCTAAAAACCAAGAAAAATTCATTAGTCGCATAAAATTTTGGAATGTTGTCAACGTATTAAAAGCTAATGTTATACATCTCTTTAGGATTTCGATTTAAAGCAAGATTAATCTAAAAACGATTCAACTGTGAGCGATATTGGACAAAATAAAAATTTGAGAAAATTTAAAATTAAGAAGGTTTGATTTGTTATAAAATTAAATGAATAAAAGAGAAATATAGAGAACAAATAAAGGAAAAAATAATAGAGGGTCAAAACTCAAGTATATATTTTATTGATAATCAAAACTTGTATTTGTATGGTTCAAAATGAGAGTTACAATTTGAATGAAAAACATTCTCTAAACTAGGTAAGATTAATCAATGGAGGATGAGAAGACTACATAATCATCAATATTTATCTTATAGTTTTACAACATTCTCCCTTCGATGATTATTTGCATAATAACCATCCCATTGAAATCTTGTTTCGTAAAAAAAACCCGATGGTAAAAAATACCAACAAATGAAAAAAGAGTACAAATAATTTGGAGTAATAAAATGTTGTCTCATTAAAATCTTGTTAAGAAAATTCAGTGGGACAAACTTGATCGAAGGAAAAAAAAATGTACAGCTACTCTCTCGATTTCAACAAGTGAAAATTCTTGTACCAAGCGATCATTTGTCTTGTATGTCAATGTCTTCAATATTTCAATTTCTGGTGAAATATGTCTCATAGTGTCTGTATAGTCTTCAAGTTACACTGAATTCATATGAAATATTTATCGATCTTGATGACTGTAGTAACATAATGCTATTTTGAAGGTAAATGTCTTTTATATTATGGAAATTTATTACACGGGGAATATGTCTCGTTAAAACCTTTTTAGGAAAAATCCTGTGGGAAAAATCTCAATGAATGAAAAAGATTACATTATTCTTTTTAGTATGTCACAAAAATTGTCTAGTTAAAAACCTTGTTAGAAAAATCTAATGGGACAAAACCTTGATCAAGGAAACAAGAGTACGTGTATTCTCCTCCTCATTATAGTATCACTTAAATTATATATTTCAAGCATATTAAGTCTCTGTTTGATCCCCATTTTTTTGGGGTAAAATGCATGATGAAATAGTACTTTTTTGGAGAATGTGTGGTTAAAAAGCAATGAATATTTTTATAACACGTGTACAACTATTTTATGGAAAAATGTGTAGTTGAAATAAATTCTAAAAAAAATATTTTTGAAAAAATGGGGCTCAAACTATGTGTAAATCTTTCAGGGTGGCATTAATAGCCATGCCAATGAGTTAGATATAGTCCAATTTGTTATAATGCCTGTCAAATTTCATACATTGTCAGACTAATAAAATAGAGATTTATGATTACATCCATCACATGATAATTTATTTATTTACACAAGTTTTTACGAAATTCATTATGTACATTTCACATTACGACTTTACTTTTTCTATATTTGTTTCGCATAAGTATACACCTTTAGATGTTAAGACTGTAGATTCAGGAACTTCATATCTCTTTAGTAATCAATTTAGGATGTGTCATTTCTATTTGACCAATTATTACTTTGATCGATATATTTTGACGCATTTATTTCGATTCCTCGCTATATGATGTAATACATCATGTGCAAAAGTATTGTCGATAAATTTTTATTTTTTTTTCGATTCTATTTCTTAACATAACTTATTGAAATGTCTCAATTTTCAACATATCAGGTACCTGAACCTTTTCTGGGATTTTATAATTTGTTATATCTAAATACTTATCAAGAATGTATGCTTCCTTAATGGGACCATTTTTATTTAAAGATTTTTGTATTATAATCAAATATCATCATGCTTCGACATGCCATAGATATATCAAATATAATGCTGATGAATTGTCCTCCAATGACATCAAATCATGTTGGAGTATTTAAAGCTGGTATATGAGGTATTATTGATCTCTTTGATGAGTAATGCATATAAGTGAATCATCATTCAAACTTCTTATTCGAATTGTCTTTTACGATGATTTAGATAATGATATATTTGTACATTATTTCTTACTTCTTAATTTTTCCCTCTAATACTGAGAGAATTGTCCAACCAAATTGACAATCAGCAAATCACTTTATAAAATATCACTCGTTAGAGTTTGAGATATTGTATAAGAGTTTAAGCTATTTATTTATTCTTATCATTTTTTACTTTATCTCTCAGTGCATTGTGGTGAATTAATTTTGCATGTACTGTACTATCAAAATAATTAGATGGACAAATTAGGCTTTGACCATAAGCTAATTATAACAGGGAGAACCATAATATCGGCATGATGCGTAATAAAATTCCCTACACGAAAATGGGAAGTACTTTGTTTTCAATTAAATTATTTGAAAGCGTTTAAAAAGCAATAGTGTTAAACTATTTACCGACATCTCAACTAACACTTATTAAAATGTTGAGATTTAGGATCATTAACATTAACAAAACACACTAAATTTGATCAGTAATTTCGCAAATTTCAGGTTGCGAACACCATGTAATCATCTAATATATATATATATCAAATCTATTAAATACAAATAATATCTAGATGGTCAATATAGATGGTGATGGAGCCCCATTTATTGCTCTAATTAATTTTTAGAAATATAGGAAATTGAATCCTTATTTTAGCTAGTGATAATCAATTTCGATAAAGAGAACAAGTATTATATAGGAGTTTATTGGGTTGAAGAATCTTTTGGTTCTTCATTCAATGTTCGAATTCTCAATCTCGCATCATTATTCACCCAGCGATGATTCAACTGATCATGCCAAACAATAAAGTTCAATTCAATTTCAAGTTCAATATGAGATATAATTCAATTATATATTTTCGAAAAATAAACGTTATATAATCATATATCATTCAAGTAGTTAAACTAATCGACGTTCTCATGACATTAGTTATGTGTTTTCTTTCAAGGATAATTATGAATTCAAAATGATACATTCTTTGAAACATGTGCTAGTTCGAGGGCACATTGTATTTATTATTACTCATTCAAAAAGAATATGTCGATATTCTTCTGAAATATTAAAAATTATAATTCACGTTTTCCAAAAGCAATCAAATATTGTTATAATAAATTATACAATGAATTTACTTTTTGGGAATAAAAATATAATTTATGTTAAATCATATTTCATTATGCTCTTCGAGAACAAGTAAAATTTAACTGGAATATTTGTCAATAATAGTATGCTACTTCAGAAACATCAAAAAACTATTATTTAGAAATATTAATTCTGCTGGAGTATATTATCTAGCATATATTAATATTTGACGAGTTTTGCTTCTTTAAGAGCATTGATAAATTATCATTATAAAATATTCATGTGTATAAAGATATGCTCTTCAAGAGCAATAAACATAATATTTTTCTAAATTATTAATTATAATGTTGTGTTACTTCAAAAACAACAATAAATTATTTGTAGATAGATCTACAAGTAATATTCTTTTAGAATATTAACATAATATTGTGTTATTTAAGGAACAACGTGATAAATTATTAATTTAAAATTTATAAGAGAATATCTAAAAATATTTAATCAGATTAAATATTAGTTATCATACATAAGTCAAATTACAGCATGAATTTCCAAATAACAACATGAATTAAATCTGGCATGATATGAATTACGATAAAGCATGAAAAGAAATCATTATGCACACTTTTGGAACCCAATACACAAACCATAACGCATAGTCATGAAATTACCAAATTGCATCATCAATTATCAAAATTGCACGTTGTTCGAAAAAGAAAAACAATCATTACAAAAATGTATGATCACGGGTACCAAAATTTTATGCCGTCAACATCACCAAGGGGGCGTCATTTCTGATTTGTTTAATCACTCTAGCCATTTGTACAGAAAAAATAACCAAAATTTCGAGTGTGTTTGTTACATATTAAAATGAAAGAATGTATTTTTTTAAAGTGATGTGATAAGAAATATGTGGTTGAAAAAGAAGAAAAAGTTATTGATGTGATGAAAAATATTATTTTATTGAAGAATGTGTGGTTAAAAATGAATAGAAGAATGAGAATGAAAAAAATAATGTGAGACAAACAGGGGCTTCACCAGAAAAGAGACAAATGTGAATTCACTGTCTATTTAAAAAGGAAAAAAAAATGTNAATATTATTTTATTGAAGAAAGTGTGGATAAAAATGAGGAGAAGAATGAGAATGAAAAAAATAATGTGAGACAAACAGGGGCTTCACCAGAAAAGAGACAAATGTGAATTCACTGTCTATTTAAAAAGGAAAAAAAAATGTGCTAACTCCACCCTTGTGTGAGTGATCTGTTGAATTTCTGGTGATTTTTTTTCCTGGTTGTGTAGCACAGCTGTTGTTTAATACAAGGGAGGTATTCATGGAACTGCAAATTACAACATGAAAAATTTGAGTTCAGAGAAGGACACATAGTTTGACATAATTAAATAAGAGTGTTCGTGCTGCTAACTAGGGATGGCAGTGGGGCGAGTGTGAGGCGTGTTTCCTGCCTTTTTTTTTTTCAAAAATTTTCAGTTAACTAGTTTTTTTTAAAAAATTTGTAGTTAATTATTTTTTTTATTTTTCACAGGACAGGTTCGGAGTGGGACGAATTTTTTTTGCCATCACTACTATAACATGTTATAAAATCAAAGGAATAAACGAGAAATATATAGAATAAATAGAGAGAAAAATAAAAAGTCAAAACTCAAATGTGTATTTTATTGATAATCAAAATTCATATTTATAGAGTCCAAAATGAAAGTTAGGTTGGAATAAAATAGACTCTCTAAATTAGATAAGACTTCTATACATGATGATAAACTACATAATCATAATATTTATCTTATAGTTTTACAACACTTTGTATCAATAACCTAATAAAATTATCTATCTCAATATTGAGAACTCCCTATTAATGATTATTTATCTAGTGAACAGATAAATAAGTTGATTATGAATTTGACTTTCAATTTCAAATTCAAATTTATCGAATCTAATTTCATAAAGCAATTTCAACTTCATAAATGTTTAAAAATCTCAAATAAAAATCCTCAAGATAAATATAAAAATCTTTCTTATAGATATTCCACACTGAAAATAGTCAAATACTACATTTATCAGGCAGAAATTAAAATTAAAATTTTAATATAAGTTAAAGTGAACAATTAATTTTAATTACACATTTTATTGGACCATAACTTTCAACCATATATTTCATCATTTTTTTTTATCAAAATTTATTAAAAAATTAATTTTAATCCCCACCTAACTGGGCTTAATACTCAATAACGAAAATTTAAATTACTACTAAGATTTCGTTTGATCTACATTATTATCTCATTAAAATGAGAAATATGACCGTTATCTATCATATCAATATTTAAATTCAAATTTTCTATCTCTTGTGGGCCCCAATAATGACTATATTTTTCATTCTCATTTTACAATAATTTGGCTCAAACATAGGCTAAATTCTAAAGATGTATAAAAAACCATGTCTTAATAAGCCCCGTTTAGCTTCCATTATTTCAAATTATAATGGGTGATAATATTTTTTTTGAGAATGTGTGGTTGAAAAATGAAGAAAAAAATTTCGATTTATGTTTAATATTATTTTATGAAAGATTGTACGGTTAAAAATATAAAATAGAATGAGGGTCAAACCGGTTGAAATCAATTCACACGAATGAAATGTAAATTCTAAAACGGAGTAAAAACCACTAATGAATTAAGGGCATGTTTGATATCCTTAATTTTCCCTAAAATTAGGAATTATTTTTTCATTTTCTAGCTTTTGCCTTGTTTGATAGTAGAAATTTTTCATGGAAAGTTTTTTCTCACTCTCTCACATGTGCATATTTTCCTTGTTTTGTTGAAATTGTTTTCCTACCTTTTAGATGGGTTTTAATTTTTCAGATTTTTTTGCCTTTTGCAATTGGGAAAAATTATAGACCTAAAGATAAAAAAAAAATTATCACTTTTATCGACAATTTTCATTCAAAACAAAGCCAAATGAATGGTATTCAGTATGATAATTTTTTTAAAAATTTTTAATTTTTAATTTTTGTCAAGTGAAACAAATTCTAGACTCAATGGTAAAAGAAATTATCACTTTAATGAACGATTTTCATGAAAAATAAAGTCAAACGGATACCTTTCAACCATTTTCAGGTGAAAAATTATATCAATCAAACGCAATTAATTACAATTTCCAGTAAAACAATTTTTAGTCAATTTAATTCTTTAGATTTCATTTTCTTTCCACCTATTTTTTATATTTGCAATCAAACGGATCTTAAATATTTCTCCATGCAGGTTCATCAGAATTCTCACGTGGATGGATCCACCATGTATTAAAAAAAATTATGCACGGAGCCCACTCATGTGAGCATTATGTGAAAATTGCTCAGGTACATAGGCGTGATTGAATAAATAATTAGTAGTAGGGGTCTTGATTTTCAACGGAGTCGGAGCCCAAAAATTTGACGCGTCACATCATAGCTCAACGGAATACAAATGTTTCCGTTTCTCAAATTAAATTTAAAAAATACAATTACACAAGAATTACTGCATAAATTGTCCGGTAAAGATATACATACAGAAAAATATACTTGCAGACAAAAACTTTTAACTACTGTTATTATTATCTTCGCCACTTTTTTGAAGAAAAAATAGCAGGAAACAGAGCAAGCCACTTTTTAAACCCTCTACAGTTGACTGTTTGAGCATCATTTTCATTTGTTCTGTAAGTTGTTTCATTGCTTGTTTTTGTTAAATTTTTGCTATGTTACTGATAAAAGGTGTGGTCTTTATGCCTTTTGAATTTTCCACTAACATGGGGTTTTGTGCTTGACTAGCTTTAATGAAGTGTCGTACATGTATTCTTCCGCTGCACAGTTTTGAATTTTTTTTTTCGGACATGTAGGCTTTTGTTTTTAATTTGAGTGAATTCAAGAAAGATTTGTTTTCAAATTGCTGGCTTTGTTTGATTCTCTGATTCGCTTTAAATTTCAGGTTCTTGAAGGATTCTGCTGACTGTTTTGTTAAGAAAAAGGAAAGAGAGATCAAAAAGAACAAATTTTGAGTTTTTGGGCGGCCATAACTGATGATGGGCTGTTTCGATTGGAAGATATGTTCTTGTGTTTTTGTGCTTTTGGTGATCTTTGCAGAGCCATATGTTTCTGGTTTCACTGACCCTCGTGATGGTAAAGCATGAAAAACCTTTCTTTATACTCTTTATTTCAGACATTCATCAATGTGTGTTGTAAATGGTGTATTATGTGATAAAAGGTAATATATATAACATTAATCCTTTTTTGTTTCTTTGGTTTTCTGTTAGTTTTTGCAATAAACAGTTTATATGCTTCTCTGGGCTTCCCTCCCCTTCCTAATTGGATTCCCTTTGGGGGTGACCCTTGCGGACAGAATTGGCAAGGAGTACTGTGTGTCAATTCCAACATAACCTCTATGTACGATACGTTCTTGCTGTTTCATTACTGGACGTGATGATTCTCTGGCCTTTTGGTTTGAATTTATGTGTTCTGTTATTGATAGCATTTTAAATGGCGCAAATTTGGGAGGTGAACTGAGTGAAGACTTGGGATCGTTTTCCTCGATTATACAAATGTAAGTGCATCTGTCAATTAAGTTCATCATGTTCAATTACTCCCTGAATGATGTTTTGTTCTAATTGGCAATTATTTTCTAATTGGAGCCTCATGAAAACTTTTATCTTCCTAAAAGCAGAGATCTAAGCAACAACCATATTGGGGGCAGCATACCATCCAACTTTCCTATCACTATGAGGAGCTTGTACGTTTTTTCGGCCTTGACTGGCTTCCACGAACTAGTTAGCTGATTTAATCAAACTTTATTGACTGTTTTTAGGAGGTTCATCACCTAACATTTTGATTTTGTAATGTCTGATAATGCCCCGTCCCTCCCTCAAAACCACAAACGCTAGTTTTCTCTCAGGTAATCAGCTCAGTGGAAGCATCCCATATAATCTATCCTCCTTAGACCAACTTACTGATTTGTAAGTTCTGTTTAGTATCATTATCTTATGCCTGCTTGGTTTTGCTGTCATTGATGTGTACAATGAGACCATTTGTGCATATTTGGTACAAATTACCGTATAACTGGAAATTATAATAAATCAGATTTTAGCTTATTTTTCTTGTTTAATAATGTCCAGTACTATCTAATTCTCTGTACCAAGCAATGCCATGATTGTCTACTGATTTTTAAACCATTATCCTTCTCAGGTCTCTGAACAACAATAATTTAACTGGAGCAATTCCAGATGCCTTTCAACAGCTTAAGGGTTTGATCAACGTGTAAGCACTCTATTAAGATTCCGCGGTATCTCCCGTAAATTTGATTGAAGAATATTTGTTTACTTAAATGAAAATGACAATGCAGGGATTTCTCAGGAAACAGTTTGTCTGGTCAGCTGCCTCCTTCAATGGGAATTTTGTCATCTCTTACTACGCTGTAAGAAATTGCATGTGTTGCATAATATGTGAGACAAATTACTAAATGTTCCCATGATGAACTTTTGCAACTAATGAACCATTGAGTTAGATTGGGGTTTTAGTAGAAAAATCCTCTTTTTGCACGAGCTTATTTGTATAATGTTAATCTATTTTGAAAGGCTGATATGGATGAAAATTGAACCATTTGCATTTCTTATTACCACCATATTTTCTTGCTATTAATGTCGATTATTTTGGCTCGGGAAAGTTTTATGGCAATTGATAGTTTACATTGTTGTTTACTTAGAAAGAATGGTACTCGAAATTGAATGCATATGGTAAAACTGGACCATAAACTGATAAACTCATGATATTCTGCTGAAGTTCTTCGCATCTCTTCAAATATAAGATATTTTCCTTTTTAATTTAATAATTTCTCTTGGTTGCAGGCATTTGCAGAACAATCGGCTTACTGGAACCCTGGATGTTCTTCAAGATCTTCCCCTCAGAGCTTTGTACTTATATTTATAAGTGAAATTTGATAGTTTGAAAGTTTCCCTCTGCCTCAATTTATTGTTAGATAGTCTGACGCTTTCTTTGCTCTATAGGAACATAGAAAATAATCTGTTTTCTGGACCTATACCCGAGAAGTTGCTCAGTATTCCTGATTTCAGGTGAAACATAGAGTTAATTTCTTTTTCATTTAGCTATGCCTTTCCATATGGAACTTATGGCACGTATTCTCTGCCTTTTGAATTATGGTGTAGCCTTTGTAAAATTTTCAATTTGTGGTGCAGTCGAGGAGGTAACCCCTTTAACACTACGATAATACCTTCACCAGCATCACCTCCTTCATTTCCCCCTTCTATGGCACCTTCTCCTCATCTGGATCCTACAAAACGAGCAAATGGACCATCAGCATCCCACTTACCACAATTTGAAAGGGAAGGAAAGAAAAGTACAACAAAAAGTGTTCCGTGGATTTCTGTTGCTGGATTGTTGGCAGTTGTATTACTAGCTTTGGGGCTATGTGTTCTCATGTTCAAATGTTGTAAAAGGAGGAAATTAAAAGAGAAAACCTCAAAAAAGTATGAAATGGGAGCACTTGGCATCCACCATCAGACTAGCAGACGAGACCAGTATCTGCCAAAGCCTCGTTACCATGTAGAGAGAGGTCAATTCACGCTTTCTATACAATTATTGCTTATGCTTGTTGCCATTATACAATTTTTTTGAGTTATTATTTCCTTACTTCAATGAATGATCTTTTGAGACCCGTGAGCAGAACCAAAAGAAGGGGATTTGCAGCATTCTTTTGGAGGCAGTAAAAGAAAGACTGCAGTGCAAAATCAGAAAAAAGATCACAGTATAGATATAACAAGTTTGGATTATACGCAGCAACCTCCACGTTCACATCCTCTTCCACTTCTCCCTGCTGAAAGAATTGATGCAGATCCAATTTTTTCTCCATTAACCTCAAGGGAACATGCTTCTAATCGTGTTGACTCTGTTAAGTTCTTTAGCATTGCATCTCTTCAACAGTATACGAAGAGCTTTTCTCCAGAAAATTTAATTGGGGAAGGCACGCTTGGAACAGTTTACAAAGCTGAGCTTCCTGGAGGAAAGGTAATCATCTTCTGATTTAACTGGCTTCCTGCTAATGGAGTGGAATTTATTTCTTTTTACTGCTGTCATTCTTGTTTTCTAGTTTTAATCATTTGGCACAAGATGATTATTTACTTTGACAAGATTATTCAATGACTTGATTGAGTAGCACTTTTACAATCTTGGGTTCATGTCATGCGATTTAGATTTTACTCTGTACTTGAATATTTTTAGTTGGTGAATTGAGATTTAGATATAACTACAGGTATTGCTAATGACGGTTGGATGAGATAAAACTGTATATCAGTCATTGTCATGGCCCAGCTTATCAATTTTTTTGATAACAGGACTAGTGTGAAAATATTTGTGTACTACATTGTCATGGTATATTGCAAAAGTTGTTTCAACTCCCTGATATTGCTTTACACTCATCTCCAGGTCCTGGCTGTCAAAAAATTGAACACAATGGCTTCTAGGCATTTGAGTGATCGAAAATTCCTTGAGCTAGTGTCAAATATCTCTAAACTTCAACATGCAAATATACTGGAACTCGTAGGTTACTGTCTGGAGCATGGACAACTTCTGCTTGTGTATAACTATTGCAGAATTGGGACGCTCTACGAAGCACTACACTTGGATGTTGAGATCAATAAAAAGCTTTCGTGGAATGCTCGGATGCATTTGGCACTTCAAGCTGCAAGAGCCCTGGAGTATGTTGATTGTTGAACTCAGCATATTGACCAAAATGAACATAGTTTGTGTGATAAGTTAGAGCATGTATGGCTAAGCTTCAAAAGTGTTCTCATATTTAATAAATAAATAAACTTTATATTAGTCAGAGTTGGAAATAAGTTACTTTTTTTTCCTTTTTTTACAGAAATGTATGAGTTATACTTAAAAATAAAAAATAAAAAATAAAAAAAAAATAACTTCAAAATAAATAAAAAGTTAGTTTTTAAAAGGAGACAATAAGTTACTTCACCATTTTAAGATTAGCTAAACATGCTCTCGGTTTTGAAGTTTTCTTGTACATTTTTGTGTGTTGGTCAAAGACTTGTACAATTCTCAACCCACTTTTGCTTGTTTTAGTCGCTTCCCCTCTTGGCTGTTCTACAAAACAAATGTTTCGATGTCCATTTCTTGAACTTCAAAGCTTTTGGAGACTGAGTCTTACTGTTTTCTGAAAGGTATTTGCATGAGACGTGTCAGCCACCTATTGTGCACCAGAACTTCAAGTCTGCTAATATTCTCATAGATGATGGGCTTACTGTGCGAGTTTCTGATTGTGGATTGGCTCCGCTGCTGCCATCTGATTCCATGAATCAGGTAAAGTCTCGACTTAATATCTCTGAATTAGATTTTTTAATTCATTGATATCTATTCACACGTTTTTGGTTGGTTTAGTCTTACTTCATCTCATAGAATGTTACTCATTATTGTCCATAATAAAAGGGAAAACAAAGAACTCCTTGCTAAGCACCTTCCACATGGAGAGCTGTGAGAATAATTTTGGCTGGAAAAGGGATATCAGATGTTTGGTGCTGAATTTTATTAAAGATTTAATTTATTATATGCTACTAATGTTAATAGAAGCCAAATTTTTTTTAGCATTGTGGTATCCAGAGCTTCTTGGATTATGCACCTGCTATAAAATCCAAACATTTGCTCAATCTACTTGAACATTTATTGACATCAATGTATATACATTAGTTGCAAGGTCATGGTTATGGGGCCCCAGAACTTGAATTAGGAAGCTATACCTACCAGAGCGATGTCTACAGCTTTGGAATTGTGATGTTAGAACTCCTAACTGGGCGAAAATCTTATGACAGGTTAGAATATTTGTGAAAATATCATGTCTGATAAGTTGAAACTGCTTCTTCTCAGCTAAATTTTTGGAAAAATTAAAATTATTTGCTATCTCGATTATAGGTTAGAAGAAACTAACTAATACGCACAAACACAGGTTGCGCCCCCGTGGAGAGCAATATCTCGTCAGATGGGCAATTCCACGGCTTCATGATATTGACGCATTATCTAGAATGGTTGATCATTCTCTAAGTGGCGCTTATCCTTCAAAGTCTTTATCTCGGCTTGCTGATATAATTTCTTTGTGTATTCAGGTAAGTTTCTCATTCTCACTTCTTGTTTTCAACTGCTTTTTACAAAATCAACCGATATGATTTGAGAAAGGAAACTGAGTGTGAGAGGGCCTTCTTTTCTTTGCAAGAGCAAGTATGATTGTTTGGCTTTGTGCTATATTTTGATAGGGAAAACTACGGTCGCTGTCTGTTCTTCAGGTGATTAGAATTCATTATTTCTTGGCAACACCAGAAATTTATGTAGTGAGTCCCAAACTACGGATACATTCCAAGACTGATAAAAAATCACTTGGTGAGTTTGGTTGAGAAAATAATTATCCCACGGTCAGCTGCTCTCCCCCATCAACCCCCCTGCCCATGTCACCCTTCACCACCACCACACCTGTGGAGTGCCCCTCCCCCTCCTTACGTCCTGCAATTGCAAGCACAATTGTCATAAAAAATGCAGCATTCATTCTTGACCACAAAAGACGTGGATTCCACTTCAAACCAAGGAACTAGATGGAGGCACAACAGCATTCATAGCCACCACAGCTCTATTTGCTCAGCAATGCAGAACCTCCATTATGTCTCTATACGAATTAGCTAATCGTATGCATTTAAAAAAACACTTCAGTAATAGAAAAGAGAAGAAATAATTAAACTGGCCTAACTGACAATAATGCATCAATGTAGAAGTTCAGACGTTCAGTGTGTTTCGCTTAATTATTAAGAATGAAATCGAAAAGTTTTGTATAAAATATCCAAGACTTATTTAACATGTTGAGTGTGTTTAGCTGTAAAGTTGATTCATAAATGAGTTGCAGAATTTCTCAAAGAAGGAATAGCTTGTTCATTTATATGTCTTCCATTTGCTCGACAGCACGAGCCAGAATTCAGACCACCAATGTCTGAGATTGTCCAAAACCTCCTACACATGATACAGAGAGATTCCTGAGCAAGAGGGCATGCGCTGAAGTTGGAAAGGAGTCGCACTCCTTAAACTCATTGCCATGCCGATATGCATATTCAGATATTCTCCCATTTTTCTTGAGAACATAATATATGCTGAATGTCTGAGGGACAATGCATTTGTTTTCTCTAGTGTGCTAGTCGAATTATCGATTTATTTAATTCTTTTATGTTTTTGATGTGTAAAAATGTTATAGTTGTACGTGGAAATGTGGTTTTGCCTGTTTAAATTAACAAATTTTCTTGAGCTAATTACATGGTGTGCCCATTCATCTTTGTTTTAATACAAGGTCAGGACAAAAAACAGGTTGCGCTGCACATGAATCCCTCCCCTCGTATAAAAAACAACACTTGAGACAAGCTTTCTTATTCCCCACAACCTTTTGCTACGTAAAATATGCTCTATCATTTACTTTCTTCCGCATAAAATACATTGAAATATATACATGGATAATGGAGTGTAAGAAGGAAACTTGGGCACGGAGTTTAAACAAATGATTAATGTTTGCCTCCACGGATGTGTCAAAAAAACAGTATTCTAAAAAGCGTAAAGCGTGGTTAGACGTGGAGGCCAAACTTCAAGCTTTATGAGTCTAGACAAAACTTAGGCGTACAAAAGCGTTTTTTATTTTAAATTCTTAATTATTGTAAAAAAAAATTCAATAATTCAAATTATACATACCAAATATCTAAAATTATAAAATACTGTATTTACTTAGAGGGTGTGTGGTAGAGATTAAAATCAGATTAAAATTGAAAATATAGTCGTTATTGTTGACTTTTATTAGACGGGTGGAACCCAATAACGGCCATATTTTCAATTTTAATTGGATTTTAAGCCGTACCAAACAGGCTCTTAATCTAACTAATCAATTTTACTCATTTGCTGTTAATTAGTTAAACAGAGCTTCACTACTTTTTGTACCAGGTGCTGGGTTTTATCTCAATGCAACACAAGAGAAGTGGAAGAATTGGCAGATGTATGACTATATTGTGAAGGAATTACCATTACTTCTTACTGAGAATTTTCCACAGCTTGATACATCACGAGCATCTATCTTTGGTCATTCTATGGGCGGGCATGGAGCACTGACAATCTACCTTAAAAATTTGGACAAGTACAAGGTAGCGAATAATAGTANCGTACCAAACGGGGCCTTAATAATTTCTACATAAAGATAAGTTTCAAAGCCATAATTACATAACATATAACTTGTAGCTTAAATTTTATCTAATCTAATTCTTTATCGGACTCCAATTCAATATCTTTTTCTTCATCTAATTCGTCCTCCATATCGTCCGACGCAAAATCATTATTCTCGGGCTCCCTTATTTCATTTTGATCATTTCTTGACTGTTGTCTGGAATAGTAAAATTTACAGTACAATAGATTTATTATCCAAATTTCAAAACATTTGATTGATTGAGGGAAAACCAAATAGAAAAAAAGAATTGTAAACAAAATTTACTGAGAATCCATAAAATACCAAGAATCACAT
>CAIGRQ010083517.1:0-10581 GCA_903798375.1 Fraxinus sp. D2006-0159
GCATAACTCGCGGTTTACCTCCACCGTTATTGAGGGACTGGTGGTTGGTGGTCTAGGGAATTAGTCTGACTAATCTAGGATACCTGAGTACAAAATAAAATAAAATAAAATAAAAAATAATGTGGCTGTGAATATAATTACCCATTAATTATCATGGATATTTTTGCCAAAGATGCAGATGCTCTCCAACTTAAAAATGACGCTGACCAGCCTTCACTAATGGCCAATTCAATAAAATCTCCTGCTTTCTTCTGTCCTCCACTCCCATTTTCTTTCCCGATTTCGGAGGCGAGTCGAACGAAGGTAAAGTCTTCTCTGTTTTTTTAAAGGGCTGGCTTTACCATAATTTTTGCCTTTCTGCAATTGTGGTTTTTTTGAATTATCTTTATTCATCTGCAGTATTTACAATTATTCACTCTTCTGAAAACCTTTAGAATTTTAGATATCTGTTTGTAAAATACATAGAAAGTTCTTCGTTTTCAGTTTTTATATACTCGTAGCATATAAGGTTTGTACGTAATCAGTGTTTTATTCTACATTTTCCATTGATCTGAATGCTGTATTGTTTTGTAGATTGTACTTCTTACAGATATGTTATATGTTAACACACATCCGTTATATATATGATTATTTTTTTCGGATTTTGGATATTGAAGTTTAATATTATTCGATTTTTGAGCATTTTCTATACGGACTGAATTATATTTTTTGACTCTATATAATGATCTTCATTTTTGATCTGTAAATTTTGGTTTTGGGCTTACATTTTTTACTTTAGAAATCTGACATTTTTTCTTTTTTCTTATTTAATGTCTTATTGTCCTCGAAAATCATGAATTTGGTAGTACAAAACTAGCATGTTCACGTGCTTATGTGGTGTTTAGTGATTAAAATTGAGGAATTTTACTACACAACTGCTGAGTCCATTATTGAAACTTTAGTGGCTTTTGATTGGGAAACAAGAAATTGTTAAAAGTAAGATTGATGCCGGTCAGTAATTATGGGCTTAGTTTTTGATTTAGTAGTTTGATTAGGTGGGTCTATAATGTTTGAAGTCTAGTATTTGATTATGACCCATGGATGATCTACTAATTATTGAATTCACTGTGGAAAAAATAATTTGGAAAATAAATTATATAAGCAACTTTTCGAACTTCTTTTTAAAGTTTTTTGGCTATTTTTGTTTGAGTGTAATGAGATTTAAAGACGTGTATTTGACTGAATTTGTTTGAATTAATGAGTCCGGTAGGTAACATGGCATGATTTTTTGTTACTTAAGTTTTGTTTGGTGGTTGACGTCGCTCAACATCAATAATATGGTTTCTTGGTTGATACCATGATTATGTAATTACAACTGTTTACTAGATAGTGATGTGTTACATATTCCAGAGCTACAATTTTCTTTGTATTTGTTTGACGTACTAACTATGAGTCGAGATAGTTTGTTCTTCATCCTGTGGATGTTACTACAGTCTACTCCTATTTGCACAACTGTTATTGAGTCTTAAGTTGTTATTTTATTTAAGGATTGGTAGTTTTATGTTCTGTAAGAAGTGACTTGAAGCGCATTAGTGATCTCTTATTATCCTTACTTTATCTATCCTCAAGAAACTGCATACCGTCTTTTATGTTGTTCATTTTATCTGTGCAAGTTGCATGATTTCTTGAAACATTTTCCTATTTTTTCTAACTGGGGATGCTGAAACGTAGTTAGTAATGGTTTATCCCTTTTCTTTACATAGTTTTACCCTGACTTCACCACCAGGCTTTTGTATCTGTAGGAGTTCTATTGTAAATTATAATGGAAAATCAGCACCAGCACCCCACTATTGTTCAGAAGGCCGTCAACCAATTGCATTTGAAATGCAGTCTCTCACAGGACATTCAAGCTCGCTATGGGGGTTTCCAAAGGCCTGCCATTTGTCAGAGGCAATTTGGATATGGCAATTATATAAATGCAGGATTGCAGTATCCTATGACTTGCAGTGCCAACCAAGATCTGTCACTGATTTCCACCAATGTTAACCCTGTGTTTGTCCAGGCTCCCTCAGAAAAAGGATTTGCCGGATTTGCCGTTGACTTTCTGATGGGTGGAGTTTCAGCTGCCGTGTCAAAAACTGCTGCGGCCCCTATTGAGCGGGTAAAGCTTTTGATCCAAAACCAAGATGAAATGATCAAGACTGGCAGACTTTCTGAACCATACAAAGGAATTGGAGATTGCTTCAAGAGAACTATTCAGGATGAAGGTTTTTCATCATTGTGGAGAGGGAACACTGCTAATGTCATTCGTTACTTCCCCACTCAGGTTCATACGATCTCTTGTTCCTGGATGCGCGAATATCTTTATAGTATTAATTACTCTTTATTGGTCTAATTGTTGTTGCATGTTCGATAGGCCTTGAACTTTGCTTTCAAGGACTACTTCAAGAGGCTTTTCAACTTCAAGAAGGACCGTGATGGCTACTGGAAATGGTTTGCTGGTAACCTTGCATCTGGTGGTGCTGCTGGTGCTTCCTCCCTACTCTTTGTCTATTCTTTGGATTATGCCCGTACGCGTCTCGCAAATGACGCCAAAGCTGCAAAGAAGGGAGGTGAGCGTCAGTTCAATGGTTTGGTCGATGTCTACAGGAAGACCCTGCAATCGGATGGTATTGCTGGTCTTTACCGTGGATTCAACATCTCATGTGTTGGCATCATTGTTTACCGTGGTTTGTACTTTGGAATGTACGACTCACTGAAACCAGTGGTCTTGACTGGAAAGTTGCAGGTTAGTATGCCTCTAGGCAAGATTTGTTATTATTGTCATATGTGGCAATAATTAGAACTCCAAAGCGTTTTCATTAATCCAATATTAAGACATATCTTGTTCTACTACTCTTTTCTTTTAAGCTGTTTCGGGTTTAATACAGTGCAATCTTCTTGGCTATTTGTTTAGTTCTTAGATATTTACTGCTTCAAAGTAACCAATTTCTGCCTGTTTATGTTTACAGGATAGTTTCTTTGCTAGCTTCGCCCTCGGTTGGCTCATCACAAATGGTGCAGGACTTGCTTCTTACCCAATTGATACTGTTCGTAGAAGAATGATGATGACATCTGGTGAAGCCGTGAAGTACAAAAGCTCTATGGACGCATTTGCTCAAATCTTAAAGAACGAGGGTCCAAAATCTCTATTTAAGGGTGCTGGTGCAAACATCCTTCGTGCCGTTGCTGGTGCTGGCGTGCTTGCTGGTTATGACAAGCTTCAGTTGATTGTTTTCGGAAAGAAATATGGTTCTGGTGGGGCCTAAATAACACCAATTTCCTTACCTCCTTGGTAATAGACGCTGATGAAAACCATTTTGTTGTCTAGTTTGAGAATATGGGGATTTTGGCCCGGCAAGGGGTTTTAGTTTTTGTAACCATAGCGTTGATGAGGTTACGAATTTTTACTCACGGATTACGTCACTAGTAATTTTGTTTGAATCGTAATGGACTTGTTGAATCTCCTTCCAATTAAAAGTTGATAAATATATGTTCGAAAAGTTAATAAAAGTTGTGGGTATATAAAATGTGCGGTTAAAAACGATTTAAGAAGGGAGAGCCAAGCACGTTAAATTTCTTTAGATTGAGAGCATATTTAGGTTCTTGCGTTGTCCTTTATGCAATATTGGTACTTTATGGCACTATCTAATTGACGTGTGTATTAAGCCTCTATTTGATCATCATTTTTCAAGACTATTTTTTTTTCCCTCATATTGATTTTCAATTATACATTATAACAATAAAATAGTTTTAACGTAAATTCAATTTTTTCTTACTTTTTAATTACGAATTTTTCAAAAATTTACTGTTCAAAAACTTTTTTTACACCACAAGAAAATGGCTATCAAATATGGACTAAATAAATGAATTTTGAATATACAAATTGAGCAAAGAGTACTAGGAGTGTCAATTTCGCTCATCGGCTTGGCGCCTTGGTCCGGCTTGTTGGTTGGGTTGAGCCCCATTTTGGGGCGTTAACCCAAGCCCAGGCTAGTTCGCGTGGCTCGACGAGTTACACGGGCGGACTCATGTCAATGGCTATTTTCGACGTGTGACGATTCGAACCTTAAAAGGAAAAAAGTTAAGAAATTAAATCCAGACAGTTGCGCACGCGTGCACACACGCACGCATATATATAAAGAAATTCGTGAGCCGGCTCCACTTGACAAGGCTCAAACCGAAGTTTGGTTCGGGCAAAAAAAAAGTTCAAATCATTTTTACTCAAATCGAATTCAAACCCGATCTTCAAGTTTTTGCTCTCAAACAAGTTCGACTACAATTGTTGACTTCCTTAAAAAGTACTGAGTTTAGTGCTATGAATTCTATAAATTTTATTCTGAATCCACAATGTCATAGATACATGCTCTAAATTGGGGGGTCAATGAGCAAAGAATCATGCTATCTGTACAATCTAAATTAACGGCCCTAATTTTAAGAAGATCTAGTCTATAATTAGCTTAATTTAATGAAGCCAATAGAAAAGTAGCATATATTATATATAATAAGCAAGGGTTTTAAGAAAATGTAAATTCGTAATAATTTGGTGTGGAAATTCATTTTGCTTTCCAGTCAGATTCAATATCATCCATCCGAAAAGGGGTTCTATCTTGTTTTCCAGGTATATTCTCCATGCTCAATTTGTTAATACTCTTGTAATTTGAAGATTAGCGTGATAGATTTATACAGAAATTGAGCACGACTGGCACTCTAAATAATGTGAGCATGGTGAAGATTTTGTTGAGAAAATATTCACGGTTTTAGATCTAGTGAAAGTGGTCCAACTGAGCAGTGGTATTTAGGGAAAACCTGAACCAAAGAAACAAACCAAATGAGGAAGCAATTCACTGTATTTAACTCTTTATATATACCAAACTAGAGAGGGAAATGAATTGGATGATGTCCTTTATACGTCAAATTTTAGAAGGAAAGATTATGATATGTCAAAATTTTAGGTTTAGATCATATTAACGTAACTGGATGATGTCCTTTATATGAATGCATTGGTGAATGGTAAAATGGAAAGAAGATAACTAATAATAAATCATGGTGTTAACGTGTTGTTCACCTTGCTTTTAGAACCATTCATCTTGCTTTTTGATAAGGTTCTAACTGGAAAAAAGGGGCAGATTTGTGTAAGAATCGAAGGAACAACAATATATTTATTGAATTAAAAGAAATTACAGCAAGAAAGGAAATAACAAATAGTCATTCGAGAGGGCTAAAACTCTCCTAAAGTCTCCCTACTCACTCAATAAAAGCCTTCTTTCTACCCTCCCTTCTACATCTATTTATAAGGATTTCCTAACTAATTTCCCCCCCCCCACTTGCCCTTGTAACAGATTTCTGTTGCTGCCCCATCTTCTAGTTGCCTCTCAGTCCTTTTTGTTTCTTCTAGCATAGGTATACTTGATAGGTGGCCTATCACTTTCATCTATACCCACAAATGTATTCAAGCAATTTGGGGACCTGGGGTTTTTATTAAAAATAATAATAACAATGAGCATTTTAAATGAACAAAATGATATTTATGTTTAAAGAACACTCTTATCATTTAAGGAAGAAGAAAAAAAGCTAGAACTACAATAATACTTCACAACGGATATTTCCAACCACAACTTAACCTTTGAAACACTCAACGTATCCTCCAAAAGAAACAATTCGCTCAATCAACATTTAGAAAAAGTGAAAAAACAAACAACTAAAGGTAAAACTAAGACAAAGAAGTATACTAACATCACTAAACCACTTGACATAACTGGCAGAAAATTCCGTCACCGATGACAATATTTCTATTGGCTATATTTATTACAAACAGAAAGTTTCTGATGAAAATTCCAAAAAATATTCTTGAAGTCGGTGTTGGCCATTGACGAAATTGATCTTATTTGACGATCCCACAAAAATTAATGTGTCTCTGACTCCAACAGAATGATGGATGACAATATCTTCGGTTCTCATTGACAGGAAACAATAAATTAATTAAGTAGTAAACACATAACAAGAATGGTCAACTAATACTAGAACTAAAAGTACCCAAACAAATTGAAACAACTGATCATCTGTTAAACAATGTTGCTTGCCTTGACTTTGGAAGAAAGAAATCTAGAGAAAACAAAACAAAAACACAGAGAACATGAAAACATTAGAAAGAAAGGAAATGGTGAAGATTACGTGTCGGATGATTCCTGGAATTGGCCAATGGCTTGTTGCTGAAAAGTTGCAATTTCTTTTGAAAGAGGAATTTCTTATTACTTTAGCTATATGGAGGCTTATTATGCTGCCTCCATTTTTTTTCCTTCTCTCATCAACGTTTCTTTCTTTTATCAGTGTCTAGAGTTTGTGTTTAAAATAGTGCGTTCCAGTTTTAGAAAAAACAGCCCAAATAGGGTGACAATAGTTGGGGAAAAACTGTAATATAGAGAAAACTATAAATCACTATATCCTCTCCCGTCTATTGAAGGCAGTCTTTTTTCTCTTTAATAGCAGGACAACAGGCAAACAGGACAATAAAATTTGTTTGAGCCAATGCTAGGGCGCGAGATAATAATCTTTCATGTACAAGTCTTCTGGTTACAATCTTCCTTCAAAACATATATGACTTTATTCTTTTCGTCAGTTACAGGGCTGATGGGTACGAAAGGCGGAGTACCTTGCACTAGCTATGACAATGCAAAAACCCTCTCAGTTCCACCTGGTTTTGCGTCACGAACATCCTTTACATTAAAGAAGGTGGCAGATAGTGGGGAAGCTACTAATTTAACGGTTGTTGGCAGAGAGTTTAAACCAGAGCCAAACAAGATGGATTCTCTTCTTAACAATTCAGACATTGAAAACTTCAAGACTTCATTCAGGCACAGACCATGGATACTTCACGACCAATTTGATCGTGTTTCAGAGAAATGTGACTCTGAACTTGGCAGGGTCCTTTTTGTTTTATTTCACATTGTCTTCTCTTTAACTTTTGTTGAAATGTATAACTGTGAAGTTCTCTCTTTCCCTGTACACTGATGAAAATTGTCGTATTTTTATTATTATTGATGTGGTCTTATAAGTTTCTTAGGATTTACTTGCTATACTGTTGGAGAGCACACCAAGATAGGCATGTTTGGATTATATTTTCCTGAGTAGGCTCATTTGAGCCAAGAAAATTTGGCTGTATGCCTTGTTCTGATGTGGAAGGTAGGGATTATTATCTGATAGCAAATGCTAGTAACTGACGAGGGTTTTTCTTTGTTATTCTGTAAATCCTAGGGTACTTCTAGAAAAATGTCAAAATTGGCTTTTATACTAGACTGCTTCCTCATCCTACAAAGCCAATAAGATAGAATTAAAACTAGGTTTAACCTGATAGACTCGTAGAACTTCTGCTCTTTTGGGTGTGAGGAGAGCTTCATTAGTTTCTATTGCTGTAGTAAACACTTAACCTGTTGGTCTGGGAAAACTTAGCTGCTATTTGCATTGGTTGGTTGTTGTCGTTTGCAATTTGCAAATAATTCTGGCATAATTAAAGCATTATTTTTTGAAGTGTTCTGCTCTCCAGTGATGAACTCATGGAAAAAATTGGCTACTCTTGCATTGCATCTAGTCATTGTGTTGGAATTTTTTTCTGGATATATGCTTATGTTTCCCACTTTATTAGTTTAGGTTGTCAGTCATGACTAATGATCTGGTTATCATCTCCAGAATTTCCCATCAAGAGTTCATCTTCCAAAAGGAGTGATTCGGGGATGTCCAACTTGCCATGATTGTCAGAAGGTTGGTTTTGTTTGTATTTCATTCTAACAATGAAGTATCATTAACCGGTTTCACATGTTTCAACCTTGTTTGATGTTTAAGAAACTTGTTGAAGGTTATCGCTAGGTGGCGTCCTGAAGAGTCACGCTTGCCTGTACTTGAAGATGCTCCAGTATTTCATCCTACTGAAGGGGTATTTCTTCCCCCTATCCATTTTTCCCGCCTCTTTGTTATCATCCAATATTTCTTCTTCAATGCAGAAAGCTTTGGCTGGTAAATAATTTGCAATCTGCATGAACTCAAATATTATTGCAGGAGTTTGAGGACATGTTGAAATATATTGCAGAGATACGTTCAAAAGGAGAGAATTTTGGGATATGCCGCATTGTTCCTCCTCCTTCCTGGCACCCACCTTGCCTTCTTAAAGAGAAGATGACATGGGAAACACATAAAATTGACACTTTTATACAACAGATTGATGGGCTTCACCATTTGTCTTCAAAGAGAAAACCATGTAGGTTTCATCAGAAGATGGAAGCTAAAAGGCCCAAAGTTTTGAGTGGGGATCTCGAGTCTTCTGCAGACACTGATGAAGCTAAATGCTTTACTGTAAGCTCTGATTTTGAATCTGGGCCAAAGTTCACGCTGGAAAGTTTTAAAAAGCATGCTGATGAATTCAAGAGGCAATACTTTCGCAAGACTGACATGGTTACAGATCCAAATGTAAACTCAATTGCTGTCCTAGAGCAGCATGAACCATCACTGCTAAGCATAGAGGGTGAATATTGGCGGATAATTGAGAATCCGAGTGAAGAAATAGAGGTTATATCTCGTTGAAAAGTGCAATTATTTTGTTCATTTGTTGTATTTATATTTCTGATCATTAGTTTATGTCATTGTGTGGATTCAATGCTTAGGTGCTTTGTGGTACTAATTCGAAAGCTCAAGCCTTGAGAAGTGGGTTTCCTGTAAAACCTAGTGCAGCAGAAATGCCTGAGTGTTCTAAATACGTGGAATCTAATTGGAACTTGAATAATATCCCCAAGCTTCCTGGTTCTCTTCTATCATTTGAAAGCTGCGATAATTCTGCCATCTTAGTCCCTCAGCTGTCCATGGGGATGTGCTTTTCATCACATTGTTGGGTAAGGTCTTTTATATACTCACTTCATGGGCTTGTTGACATTCTTTATGAATCAATTTAATTCCTGCAGCAATTTTTTTACACTATGCTGTAGGAAAAGAATGACATCGTTAATTTCCTTTACAAAGTTTTCTGTTTGATTTCATGGAGAAACAGAGAACTGAGGAGCACCACTTGTACACATTACGTTACATGCATTTGGGTTCCCCTAAAGTATGTTATGGAATCCCAGGAAGATACTGCTTCAAGTTTGTTGAAGTTGTAAAAAAGCAGTTTCCCCAGATATGCCTATCAGAGCATCCTGAGTTGCTCCATGAACTTGTAAGTAATATTTTTCTTTTATCTGTCATTCTAACTTACAGAGGTTGAGTGAAATTAAATGGCTATGCATTCAATGCCACCTGGCCCACCTCTATTGTAAATCAGTTGATCATTCTCATTTTGTTATAACAGATGATAATCAGAGTAGCTGTCAGAAATTCCGTAAGCTATTGTGACGAAGCTTTTGATAAAAGTAATAGCAGATTTTGATTAAAGTTAATGAAATGCGTGGTTGAAAAGTTGATAACATTTTAGCGAAGTTTTATCAAACAAGCACTATATCCAGAATTTCCTGATTCTTGTGTTCACTGCTTTGAATTAAAATAGTCTAAACAGATGTGTTGTTCTTATGATATGGGAGAAGTATATACTACTTCTGATATTAACCGCTTTTCTATGGACATGGATAAGTTTTTTTTTTTTTTTTTTTTTTTAACTAAAATGGAAAATAGAAACAGAGGTGAGAATGTCTTTTTCCTACTTGCTTGTACAATCACAAGTATTAAGCTGGAGTACAATTTCAAACAGTGAGAGGAGTATGGTGTCAATTTCATTCAGTGATACTTTTCTTCATCTCTATGATTTTAATGCTTTCTAAAGTTAAATTTACTTAATTTTTATATCTTCTGTGAAGATGGATAAGTTGTAATAGAACTACATAGCAGGTCAAAGCTATTGGGTTTCTGGTTTGTTTTCTTAGGAAATCGGTCAAATAAGTAAATACTAATGATGCTTGCTTATACACACTTTTCTGCTCATCCCATTTCATTATGACTGGTTGACAAGGTTTGATGCAAAAAACATTCACACGTATTATTTTTCCAAGAATTTCANAGGTCAAAGCTATTGGGTTTCTGGTTTGTTTTCTTAGGAAATCGGTCAAATAAGTAAATACTAATGATGCTTGCTTATACACACTTTTCTGCTCATCCCATTTCATTATGACTGGTTGACAAGGTTTGATGCAAAAAACATTCACACGTATTATTTTTCCAAGAATTTCAAGATTACTTAAAGCAGGAATGTCTCACTGTAGCTGAATTGTGAAATTGTCCATGTTGCTGACTGTAATTTTTTTTCTTTCTCCCTTCCTCTTTTACTTCTCTATTTGCCTTTCTTTGGTTGGGGGGCGCATTTGTTCGGAGGGTGGGAAGGTTCCGTCTTTATATATCTATTTTTCTGCTAACAGGTTCATAGATAGTTTTTCATTGTAATGTTAATTACTAATTGAAATTCTGGTGTTCTTCGTTTAGCAGTCGAATAAATGTCTAAACTGTCTATGCTTTGTACATTCCTGATTGTTATATTCTCACCACAGTTTAGTGTTCAATATTATAACTTTCTATTGCCTTTTTTTTTTTTTT
>CAIGRQ010083529.1:0-16487 GCA_903798375.1 Fraxinus sp. D2006-0159
GATGTGGAGTGTGACATTGGATCACGGTGGAGAGGTGATCAAATGTCGAAATCCTTTATCTGTGAAGAGACTCTGATCGGGTGGAATGTGAGAGAGACACTTTTATCACTTCTGTTAGGTAGATACTCATTATTCACTTAGGTTGTGAGAAGTGATGTGGTGATAAATGATTATTTCGAGAACTTAGGATCTATAGAGATTTATCAGTTAGACGTGAGTTGAGTGATTAGTCTAGTGAGCATGGTGGGCGATGAGGTGATATATGTGTTTTCGAGATGTGAGCAACATGGAATGTGATGGATTAGTGTGGTGAGATATTCTCCGTGGGGTCATTTATGCATTTGTTGCATTTGTGTTGACATGTTGATTAACTTGGTGTTAATCTGTTGTTCTGTGTGAACAAGTTTGAAAAGATCTATGTGTTATCATATATAATATCTCCATCGCATGTTTATATGCTCTTGATCGATTACTGTAAGTATCTGTTTCTACTTGAGTATGCTTGACCTTAGCCTTGGTGAGTACATGGAGCAGGTATGTTATTTTTTTCAGGTTTGAAACACAATGTAAGGTCTGCTATTCCAATTTTATTGGTTACCTTAATTATGCAAGTATAAACTGTGTGTTTTAGTTGCTTGCAGATTTATTGGGAATCAAGGTGAAGATTTGTTGGGTCTTGATACCCAATAAATCTCTGGCGATGATGTTAAATCAATTTTTTGGATTATACTTCATAAGCCTCGGTCGATGAGTGAAGTGAAATATCGACACCACAATTGTTGAGACTGATCCTACAACCTATTGAGCTATTTGAAGCAGCCTAATTAAATTAGTGTTGCTCATGGCCCAACCCAAAGATCAGATGGCTTTTACGGTAGTTAGCCCACTTACACATTTCGTATTGGGCTATATCATTCTAACCTAAGGCCCATACTTATTCCACATATTTAACCCCCTTGCCCAACATTGTAGCCTTGTGAGAAGTTTTTTAGTAGCCGTGAAAGAGGGAAACATATTTCTTTGTTGGCTTTGTGTTTTGGCTTTGTACCGTTGGTGATCCGTTTTCTCCCTTCTCCCTTAGCCTTGATAGCTGAACATTGAGGCTGCCTTCTTCTTTACACCGAGTCCTTTGTAGGCTGATTTTGTTGGAGCAACTGGTTTTGGAGTATAGGTATGCGATTTGATCTGTTTGGTTGCGGTGTCGATTTGGATTGACTGAACCCGGATTGTTAGTATATTGGAGCCCACTAATCAACAACTTGCCTCATCAGTCCCTAGTGCAATGTAGAAAGATGCATTTTGGTGCTAGACCTGATCTAAAGAGTAAGTGACTTTTCTTTTGTGTACGCAGTATTGGATTGCAACTAACATAAAAACAGTTATTAAGTCATTGAACCTTTCTAAACTGGAATAACAATGTTTTCCTATCGAGCATATTAGACAATCCTATATTGTTTGATTTGGTGAATTCCTAAAAGACACGTACCTAACTCACTCTCCACTTCTCTTGTTAAAATCACAGGAATACTTTTCGACCTCAAAGAATAAGATGTTGGAGTTTGTAGAGATTTGAGGTTTCATCTTAAAAGGTCAACCTTATTAAGAGGAGTAGTCCAAGATCTTTATTAATTAATCTGTGTTAACATCATTTATTGATGTGGGATATATATCTCTTAACACGCCCCCGTAAGATGGTGGCTCATTTGAGCAGACCAATCTTGAAATTCAAGTGTTCATTTTAGAGTTNAGCATAATGAGTTCTGATACCATGTAGAGATTTGGAATTTCATCTTTAAATGTCAACCTTATTAAGAGGAGTAGCCCAAAATCTTTATTAATTGATCTGTGTCAACATCATTTATCGATGTGAGATATATATCCCTTAACAGAGTTCTAGTTTATGGCCCATAAAGCTTGCGCCATGAAGTTGCCAAAATATGTGCTTCTGCTTTGGCAGAAAACTTGCATTTTGAGTCCATTAGCTTCAGTTGGTGATGCTTCTGCTACTAAACATACATCTTCATTTAATCATGGGTTTTGAGCCTAATAATGTCTCAATCTGTGATGCTTGTAATATCGAAACAATGGTGTTTTATGTATTTCTTCTGTTATCAGAGGTGAGTGATTCGTGTCTATACATGTTCACGAGTGCTCTGGTTGACTTTTGTTATACCCCTGTAAACAATTGTGTTAGTAAGTGTAAATTTATGTCTATATTTGGTAATCTTATAACTTTCAGTCGAAATTCAACTTCAAATTTTAACCACATATTCATATATGCACTTATTATTCACACAATTCATGAATCCCGCTACTTTTGCATTATAAGGAGATAAGTAACTTATAAATTTATCCAAACATAGGTTATGTTTGTACATTTTAGAAATAATCTCATGTCTTAAGTGGTCATGAGTTTATAATGCCCACCGATGACTAGAGATGGCAACAGGGCAGTTTCAGACGGGGGCACCCTCGCCCCGCCACTCCCCCACCTCGTCCCGCCCCGTTTATTTTTTTAGTTAACTAATTTTTTATTTTATTTTTTTCATTCTTTAAGGGGTGGGTTCGGAGCCCCGCCCCGTGACTCGAGACGGGGCGGCGATCCTCGCCCCGTCCTATCCTGCCAATTTGTCGAACAGATTTTTTGCCATCTCTACCAATGACCGCCATGTCAGAGAGTTTTTTTTTTTTTTTTTTTTGGGCTTATGAAAAATTGTGGCTCGACTTGTTGAAAAGCCAAAAATTGCAACTTTGATTTGCTGACATGGGTAAACGTTATACGACCCCCATGGAACAGGAGATTAGCTCTGTTATAAATTTTGTTGGACTAATTGATTTTCATGTTGAATAATGCTCTTTATCTCCATTAAATAAATAAAAGTTCAACCATAAAATTTAAGCTTGTAATTTCATTCTTTAAATTAGAAACGTATTATCATAAATAAATCATTAGTTTCTTAAAGAGCCAATGGAAGCCAACTAAAAAATAAATTTGTCGAAGCATAAATTTATCTAAAAATAACATATCTTGAATAAAACAAGTAATTTTTTTTTTAAAAAAATAAAAATAGATGAACAGTTCGTTTTGATTTTAAGTGATTTTTAACTATAGATACACAAATCACGTGAACCCATATGAAATGTTTCAAAATCTCGATTTCGATTATGGGTTTGCGGTTTTTTTAGTTCAATCACAATTAAAATTAAGGAAAATTGCAGTTGAGGTACCAAATCTTTTAGTGTTTTGCAGACTTTGCCCAAACCTTTCATTTGTACCACCTTCGGCACCAAACATTTAAAAAAAAATCGCAGCCCAAGTCCAAAATAACGGTTTCTGTTAGTTTGACCTAAAACATCGTCAGTTGACCAAGAAATTAAAAATCTAATAATTTTCTCCAAATAAGGTAAGGATATTTTGGACATAATACATTTTCTCTATTAAACAAAAAATTAAAAACTACCTGGTGTTGTATGGTGAGAAAAACTCAAAAACACAAGATTTCAATTGATATAGTAATCATAAGTTAAGTTGTCAAATGATATTATGATAATGTTGTGTGGGCTGGGTTGTCCATGCTCGGCACGACCCAATCCATTGGTAGTAGTAGTACGGCTTCTATTTAGAAGGTCAACTTCATTCGGCTGCTTCGATTCTATCCAAAACCCGTGTAGGAAGACAAGTGCTGCTTTCGGGCAGATATGAAATTTACCCTTGAGATGTCTTAAGATGGCGGTACATTTGAAAATATTCATCTTAGAATTCGATTGCTCTTTAAACAGGCCAAATTAAGAAGTGAAACCAAGCTCTTCAACATTAAGCCCTTGTTTGGTGAAAGTTAAAATCAAATTTTCGATAAATTTTGATAATGAAACATGTGATTGAATAGTTGTGGGTCTAATGAAATAAGTAACTTTGATTTAGATAAAAAAAAATTGATTTTAAACTCTACCAAACAAGGACTAAATTATTTATTTCATATTTAATCAAGACGCTAGAGGGCCAACGTTTACTGAATAACCCCTACGCCGCACCCTGCAGGGGGAGGTAGATGGTATGGATCCCGCATGAATTTCAAGACAGTAATAAGAACAGGAGAGCCAATCAAACCAAAGACAAATTCCTAAAACCATTACAGTCGTTAGTAATAATGTAATGTAAACATGTGATGCACCGAAACTAATGTCAAGAATTTCTGCTTTCTGAATACAGTGCGCAGTCAATAATTTCCTGCGACTTGAAAGAGCATATACACAAATTCTGGGTATTCATTAAATCCTTTAGACAAGAAGTAAAAATCCATGAGAATGCCATTTTATTTTCTTTAGTCTACTATCTTTTCACTGATGAAGGGCTTTCAAGACTACTAGTAGAAACGTCACCCTGCTTCTGTTTTTTCGAGTTATGGCTCTCTTCCTCCATGGCCTTTAACTTGTTCTTTATTGCAGCTATTTTTGCACTTCGACTGATTTGTCCTGAACTGCTACCAGAAAGGCTTGATCTGCTTGCATCACCAACCACCTTGGAAGAATTAGTGGCTACTTCGCTTGTGTACTTCTCGCTGGCGAGACGAACAACCAAAGGGCGGCCACACGCCATTCTCCCATGCATTTTCTCCTTGGCCAATTCAGCCTCCTGCATGCTCACTTTAAAAGCAGGAATCAGGAATTGCACTACTTGCTCCTCAATCTTAAAACGGAGCAAATTTATCCCAAACATTTCGTTATAACTGCATAATACTTCCCAACAACACAATCATTCAAATCTCCATTAAATGGTCGCGGGGACCTCACGCATTCAATTACATACATAACTATGATTTGTTTCCCAACATGGCCTGGTGGGTAGAATTTTGAAATAAAGCACGTTTGCAAGAGAGCCACCTGACCATTTAGCAGATTTATGATTGATTGTGCAACCATAATGAAAGGTCGACGACCATCTTGCCACTTGAGCCATAAGTTGTGACCAATGGTGCAATTTTCCCTAAAAGTATTGAGCAACTTACCTCTTTGGTGCTGAACTGGATAAAAGCATAGCCGCGAGGTTCTCCACGCTTTGGGCCACGATTATGCCAAAGAAAGTCTTCTGATACAATCTTTCCAAATGGAGAAAACATCTTAATAAGAGCAGCCCTACATCAATACAAAAATATTTATTAAATGAGTGTCTATAGGGCAGAAATTACGTTTTTCTATTTTAGAGTTCAACAAATAATTTGATTAAAATGTGTTCCTTACTCAGTTATCCTCAGATCAAGGTTACCAATGTAAAGCCTGCTTTCACACTTGTCATCGTTTAAATGGTTGTGGTCCTGCCATTAGGGGTAAAAGACCCAATTAGGAACTCATAAACTGCACGTGCGAAAACTTGTCATTACATAGTTTTCTGCATTTAATTCAAAAGTCGAAATCTTTGTCGGAAATATATCAGATAAACATTGGACAAGGTCACAAATGCATAAACCTCTGTAGCATGGAAACTTCAACTAGGGTAGCATATCCGTATCAGATACGTGTCCGACATATGTCAAATACCGACACTACTCGAACACTTTGCCATGGTCTTTTTTTTACTTTATCAAAATATATAATATTTTTTAACTCAAAGTTATAATTAAATAACAAATAGGTATTCATATTTAAAAGATTTTGATATGAAAAATTAATAATAAGTATACAACTAAATTTATATTATAAAAATGAATTTTAAAAAAATTTAATCAACGTGTTGATGACATGTCTTATCAATACTTTATTTAAAAACGGCATGTCAACGCGTCAGTGCTTCATAGGCATAAACTGTAAGGTTGAACAAAATGGACGGATTATGAAGCAAACAGCAAAACTCACAATAGACATAGCCACTGCATAAACTATCTATATTTGAAAGTTAAGTTGCAAACAAGATAAAAACAAATTTTCTATCTCCTGGCAGATTGTCGGTCTGTACATAGAATTGTCATCATACTAGACTCTGAAGCAAGTCATAAACATATTTCAATTCAGTAGTTGACAGCTAGCAGGAACAAAGACCAGTAATCAACCTGATAAACCATATTTTTTTGCATGCGGCAAATGAAAAAAAGGTTGAATGCTACAAGTTGCCAAAGCATTTAATAAAATTATCGTGTATCCAATGCATATAGAAAGAAAAGGGAGAGGTGAACTTAAGAGTTCCACAAAACTGGAAGTACCATGAGTTGGCCTCGGGATCTGATAAAGCTTGAATTGAAGCGTCAAGCTGCAAGTCTGGAATAAGCAAGTTGATTATCACCTGAATTCACCGAAATCACAAAGATAATGAACGTGTTCCCCCAAGAATCACATGCTATATTGCTCAAGAAATCCTATATTTTTCTTCAACCATATCACAGAAGCAGAGAATAATATATCAAGTAATGGTGCACTTTATGACTCTACCATTATACCATATGCATCAAAGGCATATATTGTGTCCATGGATTAGGAATAAACATGGCCCCACAGCATTTCAGGCACTACAATACAATGGCCTCCGTATATACACTAGCTTATCAGTAAGATCCGGTCCAACGTGAAACTGTAGTCCAAAGAAAATAGCCGCCAACCCCAGCTTCCACATGTACTCACAGTTCCCCACACAACACTTGGGGACATCCTAACCTGAATCTAATCGTTATATAATTTATACACAGAACAATACCATTAGATAGAAATAATCTCCTTTTACTGTATTAAACTCTTCCATAGCATTATCCATCTTCGAATACACCACAAATTACAAGCTCTATTTCAATTTGAATAAAGAAAGATAGTTATCTGAAAAATATCTCTCATACATTGGACGCTGGAAACCTTGGGATTAGGGTTTACAGATAGTAGAATGCAGTTAATTTGATGCAAAAATTATCTAAAACACAATCAGACAACTAATAAAGATCCAGTGACGTAAACCCTAGGCTCCAAGAAAATTGATAAATATTACAGCTAAAAATAATTAGAGGTATAAATTTCAGGAAAAAAAAAGCAAATCAGAATCAGATATTTACTTGCGATTAGATGGAATGGCGAATTCTTGATGCGATTAAGCTCGAGATTTGAAAATAGAGAGAGAAAGGTAGAAGAGATTTGATGCGGCTCTTCCGCTCTTGGTTCCAAACTCTAGAAACGGTGCCGTTGTACTCGAGAACAAGGAGACGATTTCGGCCGGTTAAATTAGGTCCAGGCTCCCCAACCTTTTACCTGTTGTGATTATGGGTCCCTAATCATTAAATGTAAGGTTTTGAATCCCTAAGCTATTTAAATTTTTGAATTTGGATTTGAGACGAAAATTGTCAATTTGATGTTAAACTTGCACGTAATTTTCACATAATTCACAACTAGAGGACCAAAATATTAAAATCCATATTTGACAACCATTATTTGAAAAAAAAATTCTACATACTTATTTTTAACCAAACATTCATACAATAAAATATTCTGTACGTAAATCTAAATTCTTTTCCTACTTTTTAATTACAAATTTTCCAAAAAATCACTATGCAAAACATTGTTTTTCCAAAATAATTGTTGTCGAACAGAGACTAAATCACATTTATCTCCAAATAAGTGAAACTCGTGACAATTTTGAACTCCAAATTGATGATTTTCATCATTTGAGAATCCAAATTTATATATTTAAATATATTGAGGACATAAAACTTTATTTTCAAATGATGAAGATCCACAATACTCTAAGCCCATGTTTGATTTGAATAAAAGTTAAAATTTTAGTAGATATTGATAAAAGTTGGTAAAATGTGTAATTTACAATTAGATAAAAAAAATTGCGAGTCACATGAAATTTCATGTTTGGAGACAAATGAATTTAAGGAAAATAAATTTTAAGAAATTTGGTCAAACAGATAAATGAAAAGTTGGGGAGCCCAACCTTAATTTAACAATTTCAACCCTATAACGATGAATAAAACTGTGAGTACAGACAATATTTAACAGGAATTTTTATAGGATTTTGAATTTCTCACATGGGGAAGGGCCCCATGTGAATAAAAAATTGCCAAACCCCCCCCCCCCCCCCCCCCGCGTTGTGTGTAGTCTGTGAATACAGGAATTTCAAATTCCTGTACTTGTAGCATCACTCTTATAACGATAGTCCAATATCAGTCTAAAGACCAAAGAATTTATTGGCTTACAATTATTTATATTTTCAATTAGGGACTTCAAAATTTTCCACAAATTTGGAGAATCCTACTTTCCACATTCAAAATTAAATAACACAAGGACTAGTAATGTTTGCAAGAAAGTAAACTTGGCTTATATTAGAGTATCGTACAATAATGATTGATCTGATCTCCATGATTGATTTTCTCTCTCTTTTATTATTTATTATTACAACTCCCAATTTCCATTAATAAGTTCCCTCTCAAGGAATTTGAATCTTTGAACACTTGAATAAAAATGATGGATCGTATTATCTCTATCCCATAAAAACTACACATCATCTCAAGACTATCTTCGACATCCAATGAGTCACACACCTATTATAAATCAAGTTAGCGAGCATTTCAAATAAAATCCTCCAAATTTGAAATGGCTATTATCCAATCCTCTCTCCTAAACTTTTTATTATTTCTCTCCATCTCTCAACATGTAAAGAGGTCGCATTCAAAACAATTGTTGGGATAAAACTTGCAAGAAAATTAGCTAAACACAGCCGTATAACATCCTCATGTATCAAAATACTTATATCCAGCAAGTTAAATCTTGATTAGTTATGTCAGAGGTTCAATTAAATTGTTGTATCCTTAAACAATTATATTAAGAAAAATAATCTTTGTGTTGACAAAATAAGACCAAGGCCCTCACTTTAGTGTTGAGAGCATTTTTCAATCAAGAATGTAGTTGACATCGTTTGCAATTAATGTTCCATTCTTTATCAATTTCGTAGTGGTCGAAATTGACACCCACCAACAATTTCAATTTTTCAATAATTTGGCCCCCAACCCACCAAAGTATTACTAAGTTGTGGTCACATCCAATTCACCTAAGCAATATTCAAAGCATGATCAATCTCGAAACACTTCATTTTCTTTCCAATCTGTTTTTCAATAAGCGTCTTCCAAAAAAATAAAAAAGTATTGTTGGATCATCACGCTTGCAAGCACCTTCACTAAATTCCACTAAAGTGGCTAATTGTCTTGATAACCATCAGAAGCAAGCCATTATCGTTCAATGGACTGACTTCTTTTAATATCAAATTATTAATAAGAAGAATTTATTTCAATAGGCATCGAGAGTTAAATGAGGTGTAATGAGAACATCTTTATCATACAAAATTAATATTAATCTAACCATGTATTTCTTATTGTCCTAGAGTATTTTATCTCGTTCTTCTTTCTTCCTTCTTCCTTCGTTTATGTGAGAATCAAGTCTAAATTTGGAAGTATTATCATTTAGTTTCTTTTAAATTGTAAATACGATTATATTTTTCTTTAATATAATAAATAGTAATAACTTTCGTTTATTAAAAAAAATAAAAAAATAAGACAATTAAATTAAAGATTATGTTTATTTCAAAATAAAAATCAATAATTAAACGTGTAGTACTAAACATGTCTAATCACAAGTAGTGGTGTTGAATTATCTCATCTTCATCATTGAAAAGTGGGAGGGATAACATCAAATGAGTCAAAGCCCACTAAGCAAATTCAACGCATACTATGCATATTTATAATATGAATATGAGTAATGTTATTTAATATCGCTGATCTTACAATACTAGTTTAGATTAGTGATGGCAAACGAGTCGAGCCGGTTCGGCTCGACTCGTTGCCCATGAGCTCGAGCTCGTACTGTAGTGAGCCGAGCCGAGCTACTCGGCTCAGGCTCGTCTTTTTTAATATATATTTTTTTTAACTATCCTTCTATTTAAAAAAAAATTAATAGACGAGCCGCTCGTAAAAAACGAGCCGAGCTCGAGCTCATTTTTTGACGAGCCCGAGCGACTTGTGAGCAGCTACAGTACGAGCCGAGCGGTCGAGCCGACGAGCCGCTCGGCTCGATTGCCACCACTAGTTTAGATGAAGCTATTTGTCATTAAATGAAAGATGCAATTAAGTGAATCACATGATTTCATTTTTAACTACACCTATACATAACGTTCACATAAATTGGTGTTATAGCACCACTAATATTAAATAACATTTTCTATGCATATGCATTACTTTAAAAATAGATTTTTCCAATATATCTCATT
Source organism: Fraxinus sp. D2006-0159 (assembly GCA_903798375.1). Taxonomy (NCBI): domain Eukaryota; kingdom Viridiplantae; phylum Streptophyta; class Magnoliopsida; order Lamiales; family Oleaceae; genus Fraxinus; species Fraxinus sp. D2006-0159. Next base: position 10,235 of record CAIGRQ010083529.1, read on the forward strand.
TCTTTCATTTTTTTATAAAAACTTTTAGTGTATCGACCTACCAATCAGAATGCAACTTGGAACACGTTAATTCTACCTATAGTACTACAAACATTGTATACTCAACAGTAAATATAGATCGTATGCGCCTATCCTCACGCCTCATTTTTCACTCACACCTTTCATGACATCTAGACATACATCTCTTTACAAAATATTCAAGATGCAAGTCTTTTTAAAATATTCCTTGCTTTATTGACATTTGAGATTTTATCTCTTGAAACTTCATGTATAATTACAAATGCATGGACATGCATGAATATGTCATGAGAAACATTAATGATATACATTATAATAATCAAAAATCATATTCACAAAATAGTAAATTTAGATAGTATAGTTATACATTTAACAACGTAATGTAGCATGAATATAATGGAAGGTTTACTTACCTCGAGTCCTAATCAAGTTATTTTCGAATGACAAGTGGTGGAGTTGTTCCAAACGTCCACAAATTTAACGTGTGAAGAGTCCTAATTCAAGAGTTTATTGACATATTTTAACTCGACCAATCTATTCTATCATTAATTATTGACAAATAAAATATAAGGAATTCTACGTTGACAAGGTTATTTTAGAATGAGGTGTATACAGTGCAAGACCCAAATTCCAGTAGAAGAGAAGGAGAAGATGTAAACGAGTCCGCGTACTCGAGTTCAGAATGCAACTGTGGCCCTTTTTTCTTAAAGGTTTTTGATTTCTTCCCTAGGATAGAATTATGAGTGTTTTTAAGGACATGTCTAGGTTCTATTCCAAAAATAAGACAAGTTAGAACCACATAATAAAATAAGTTTTATAGTTTAATCAAGGCTTTATAAACATATTAAATTTGAACTAACATGCGCGTTCAATGACATTCCACTATGAAAAAATATAATTAGTCACGATAAAGATAGTTATATATATTAATTAAACAGTAAATATAAATTTAATACATAATTTAGATAAACATGATGATTACGAGAAATAAGTACATGACGTTATAATTCCCTTCTTCTGTTTCTTCTTTCTTCCTAGTTCCTAATCAACCACCATATCCCCGACCTACCACCCCGTTCCTCTTCGCACTCATTTTCCATCCCCTCACCCTACTTCCAATGCCTACCCCTTTTTCCTTGTCATGGGATGCCATGTTTTAGTTTTATTTAGAGAATGACATAAAAAATTTGAATAGAGCAAAATTAGGCTCAATTAACTAGCTAAAGACACTTGATTGACAATTTATTTATTTTTGCTCGTCAATGAAAAATTGACAATTGTCCCCCGGTATGAACCCTGACAAAATCCTCTGTACATGTAGCAGCTCTCTTTCATTTTATATGTACATCTCATCTAATCTGATTAGAAGATTGATTCTATCAGTTGACATAAAAGTTTCATTATGTTTGAGTTTTGACTGTGATTAAAAGTTATTTTTCTAGAAAATTAAGTTTGATGTACTGTTGAGTCGTGTCAACCATTTAACATTCATGACCATCTTGGCTTGCAAAGCTTCACATTTCTAGGATTGTTAATACAAAGGACCCACATTTCTCATAGATGTAAAAGCAAATTCTTCACTTTCTGTTTCCCCAATCTTCTGCTTTTTCAAGAATTCATTTTAGTTTTTCCGTTTGTCACTGTACATCGATGCACTGCGAATTAAGGCCTTCTGTGTCGACTAAAACAGAAAGCCATCTATATCTGGTAACGAGTTGTCATGTATTATGGTGTTATAAAAGTTCGTATATTGCGTCTATTTCAAAGAAATTCTCTGATTCTTGTTGACAAAAATACCATATTTTTTCTGTATCCCACTCACATCCACTTATAAGTTTTTCTCGAGTTCTTCTCAATATTCCACCAAAATTTGCACCCATGGCTGCTAAAGTTCTTCACTTTCTTTCTCTTTCTTTCTTTCTCATCCATTTCTCAACTGCTTTCACTCCCCAAGATAACTACCTTATCAACTGTGGATCAAGCATAAACACTCTTGTAGTCGAAAACAGATACTTCACCGGGGATTCATCAGAGGATGGCTCTTCGCTTCTATCTAAAGGTAAATCAATTTCTCTCACGAATCCAATTCCATCATCGAACTCTTCAGAACTGTACGGTACAGCTAGAGTTTTTACTTCTGATTCAAGCTATAAATTTAACATCAAGAACGTTGGATACCACTTGGTACGTTTACATTTCTCTCCATTCAGTTATGGGGATTATGATCTCAAGAATGCAATTTTCATAGTTTCAGCTAATGGAAATTCACTTTTAAGCAACTTTTCTGCTCAGTTTACTATGCTTAAAGAGTTTATCTTGATGGTTAATAGAAAAGAGCTTGAAATTCTGTTCACTCCTGCTCGTGATTCCAGTTTTGCATATGTGAATGCAATTGAAGTGTTTTCAGCACCAAAAGATTTCATTATTGATGAGGGGATAACGTTGATTAGTCCTAATGGAATTCAAGACTTTAAACAGAATATTTCGTCGAAAATTTTAGAAATTGTTCATAGGATTAATGTTGGAGGATCAAAACTTATCCCTTTTAATGATACTCTTTGGAGAAATTGGATTCCAGATGAAGATTTTCTTGTCTTGAAATCTGCAGCAAAAATTGCTAAGACTATCCATCCCCCTAATTACCAACCGGGAGGTGCCACAAGAGAAATTGCGCCTGACAATGTATACATGACTGCACAGCAGATGAATATGGATAATCTAACCTCGAATTTTATGTTCAATATAACATGGGATTTTCCTGTAAGATCCGAGGATTCTCTGCATTTTGTCCGTTTGCATTTCTGTGACATAGTTAGCATTGCACTTCAGACGTTGTACTTCAATGTATATATAAACGGTATCATTGCGCTTAAAGATCTTGATTTGTCTACGCTCGCATTCCATGAGCTTGCATCGCCAATTTTCGTTGATTTTGTCGTACAAAGCTCGGTAAATACAAATGTTGTTCGGATTAGTGTTGGTCCTTCTGACCTCAGTAATAGTTTCCGGAAGAATGCTATTTTAAATGGGGTCGAGATTATGAAAATAGTGAATCCTTTGGGTTCAGAAAAGAGGGTTGAGACGAAAAACATTTGGATATTAGTTGGTTCAGTCGGAGGTGGATCTTTTGTGCTAAGTTTGGCAATTCTTAGTACATTGATTGTACTCAAATGCAGAAGGAGAAAACCCGAACCAACAAGTATTGAAAGCACAGGATGGACTCCTGTTCGTGTACATGGAGGCAGCTCCCATGGCACGTTATTGGAAGGGGCGGTCATTTGTTATGGTATGAAGATTCCGTTTGCTGATATACAATTGGCTACAAATAATTTTGACGAGAGTCTGATAATTGGTTCAGGTGGTTTTGGCATAGTCTACAAAGGAATTTTCCAAGAGAACTTCCAAGTTGCTATCAAACGACGTGTGCCTGGTAACCAGCAGGGACTACCCGAATTCCAAACTGAAATAACAGTTTTGTCGAGAATTCGTCATCACCACCTTGTTTCACTCGCGGGATACTGTGAAGAGCAATCCGAAATGATACTTGTTTACGAGTACATGGAGAAAGGGCCTTTAAGGAACCATTTGTACGGTTCTGGATTACCACCTTTATCTTGGAAACGAAGGCTAGAAATATGCATTGGTGCAGCTAGAGGTCTACACTACCTTCACACAGGTTCATTACAAGGGATTATCCACCGTGACATAAAATCGACTAACATTTTACTCGATGCCAATTACGTTGCTAAAGTTGCTGATTTTGGCCTGTCAAAATCTGGCCCGTGTCTTGATGAGACTCATGTAAGTACCAACGTAAAAGGCAGCTTCGGCTACCTTGATCCTGAGTACTTTCTTAGGCAACAGTTGACAGACAAATCTGATGTTTATTCATTCGGGATTGTGCTTTTCGAGGTTCTTTGTGCACGACCTGCAGTTGATCCATCGCTTGACCGGGAGCAGGTGCATTTAGGCGAATGGGCTATGGAATGGCAAAAGAAAGGTATGGTTGAGCAAATTGTAGACCCTTATATCAGAGGACAAATAAAACCAAGCTCACTGAAGAAATTTGGTGAAACAGCAGAGAAATGTTTAGCTGATTGTGGTGTTGATAGGCCTACTATGGGTGATGTCTTGTGGAATTTGGAACACGCTCTTCGGCTTCAAGAAAGTGAAATTCAAACAGAATCTCAAGCAGAAACCAATGAAAATTTTGTTAATCGTGCATTGCCTAGATTTATTCCCACAATTCACTCGAGCAGTGCTGGGGTCGAGGGGGATATTGACGAAGTTTCTTCAGAAATAACGACGAGTGGAGTCTTCTCCCAGTTGATGACTAATGAAGGCAGATAGATATTCTGATACTTTTTCGAGTTTGCTCATTCAAAAAGACCTATACTGCTAGTGCTATACATAACATATCTAGGCCAGAAATTTAGGTGGTTTCTTTTAGTGTGCATAAACTGAGATACGGAGTCTCAGTTGTTGTGTTACTCAAAATATTTTTGCTATGCTAGTTGTATGAAATAAATATAGCTCGTCACAGGATGACAGGAAAATTGCCCAGTCACAGGCCTACTTTTCGGTATTGAAAGTAAATAACATTGTGCTTTCACATTGAAAAAACCAATACTTGTTGATATTTTACGATTTCTTAGGCTTTGTTTGACAAGACTTTTGAAAAGTTAAAAGTTGTTTTTAAACATGTTTGGATAATTTTTCTAGAAATATTTTGTGATTAGAAGAATTTTTAAAGAAAGTTGATCTAAGATATGTTCACAGAAAAGCTTTTCTACGAGAAGTAGAAGTAAAAACAAAAACATTGTCAAGCAAGTCATCCGTGTGGAACTATTCTGCGTATATTATCAAAATTGTAGCTACAAGAACAAGACGAGTACAAGAAACGCAAACCTATGTTTGGCTCATGTTTGTAAATATATCAGTCATTTTTTATCCACACATTTTAAAAAAATCTACAAGTAATGTTCACTTATCTATCACTCATTTCTATCTATTTATAACTTAAAGCGTTCATAAACACTTCTCAAATATGCTTGAGCTTATCAAGGAAGACGAATACACTAAAAGGGAGCATTAAACAGAGTTATTATATGTTAAGGGATAAACTTCAAATCGGATAATTATCGAAATGTACACCAATATATAATAATGGTGTGAGTTACTCTTAATAATGTTGACATTTTAAGATGGAATCTCAAGTCATAATATGGTATCAGAAGCCATTAACCTCCAATAAGTAATTTGATCTGATTAAGAATAAAAATGAGTACAAGAATTTCAAGGATAGTCCCTATATGGATATGTTAAGGGATAACCTTCACATTGGATAATTATCGAAATATATACTTAACATATAAGAGTTTGTGCTACTCGTTTTAATAAAGTTGACATTTTAAGATGAAACATTAAATTTTATAATACTTGTGTTATTGAAATTTGTCCTAGTGTTATGAATTAAACTAATGAAAGTGTTTATGCTACTCGATTTATAAGGACCATAAATTAGGAATTTGAATATCGCACTTTAAAGGCTAAATTGTTGATATATTTGTAGATAAAACAATTTTATAAATGACAAAGACTAACAATAAATTGGCTTTGAATCTATGAAATATATGAATAGAAATTTATTTGACCGATTATAACAATAGCCAAACAGAGGCCAAGTGTCAAATATTTAATGAAAATGAACACATGCAAACAAAAATACTTGACTTTTTGGTCCTCGATAATTTAGAATAATATTATTCATTTATCGTTTGAGCTCCATTTTCCCATTAAAATTCATTCTTCTATAGTAATTTGACCATATTTCAATCACATATTCTGCAATAAAATAATATTATAAATAAATTCAAAAATTTCCTTATTTTAACCACACATTTTTCATCGTAACATTATTACAAAATGCATTTAAAAAAAAATAATAATAATAATAATAATAGGGTTCAAACAACCACTTAAAGTGATAATGTTTTTTTATTTATACGATAGCTTCAAAGTAACGATCTCTAAGGCTGTGTTTGATAAGCCAAGATTTTCATGGAACTTGAAAAAGAAATTTCATTTTCTTGGTTTTGGCTTGTTTGATTGCCTCGATATTCTAGGCAAAACTTTTTCCCCCCACCCCTCTCACGAGCCTATTTTCCTCAAAATTGATGAAAAACTTTTCCCACCAAATTTTTTCCTACCATTTGGTGGGAAAAGCTTTTCTAGG
>CAIGRQ010083553.1:0-10415 GCA_903798375.1 Fraxinus sp. D2006-0159
ATAAAAAATGGAAAAAAAAACCCCCACCCCCCCCTATAGTGTGAGTGTCTGGCAATGTTCTGGTAAATTTTTTTCTGGCAATGTAGCATGGTTCAAGAAAGAAACCAGCAGAAGAATTTAACCAGCAGAATTTTGGAACAAAGTTAAAACAGGAAGAATCTTCCTGTCTTTCATTCAACACAAGACTTTACATGATTCAAACTAAAAATCATCAGAAAGATTTTACAGATTTCAAGAATCCATAATTGTATCTCATCTCACTTTCTACCATTGCATTCTCGAGCACTCTCATTTTTTTCTATCCTAATGCAGCCTTTTATAGACTCAAAGAAGTATCTAAGTTTGTTTTTAACTACCTAACTATCTAAGGCTCCTTTTGATTGAAGATTCCAACTGAAAACAGTTGATCAAAAACAGCAAGAAAATTGCTCCTTCTTGCAACATAATTCTTTCAATGGTTGAGGAATCAAAAACTGACTTTAAGGAATCAATTTCTTACACAATGTTAATTTTCTATTAAGGGGCGAGTTATACAAGAGAAGATATAAACATAGAATTAAAAAAAATGAATTTTTTTTGGCGGGGTCAGTTGACCCACGTGGGTCCGCCCATACATATTTAAGTAAGTTTAAAAGATTTAATTATTAGAGTCCAAGAATGCTGGTTAGATAGGGTGGTCGTTGATCATTGACGATTGTCGCAATAACATTATCATTTATTAATATCATATTAAATAATATTAAAAATTCTTGATTGTCCTCATCTTCCGAAACGGAACCAGAACCGTTGCTTGCATTTTCATTATTTGTAGGAGCAGTCATTCTTAGTTGCAAGTGAACCATTAGTTTCATCTTATGAAATGAAAACCATCATCTTGTTTAATTTTCTTTTTAGTCAGATCTACATTGCCATTCTTAACTGCCACCAGCAACTCCTTTTCCGGTGGAACTAATGCATCACTCTTCAGGTCCTACATAAGAACACATAGGCTAATATTGAATAAGAGATAAAAATATTAACTTATTGCGTCACTTCATCCCAATGACAGTCATGGTAAAATTTATTTTTTTCATCCAAGTAATCCTATAGGAAAGTGTTGACCTCAAAAAATGCGCCAACAGAATTCCTTCCACCTCCTCTCCACCTAGACATCAACTGCACACTGGAACGTCACGTTAGGAGGCAAAGGCCATCGGATGAGAAAAGGGTCCGGCGACCATTTGCATTCCGATGATCAAGTCAATGGTCGGGCAAAAAACAGAGAAGGAGAGGAATTTGGATAGAGTTAGAAACCATACCTTAATTGAAATGGATCACACATATATATAAAGAAACAAATGGGCTGAATGGGTAATGGGCGAGGTCCAAGTCCAATAGGAGATATTTTATGGGTATAACAATAGTCCACCAAGTCTGAGTCGTACATTCATGTGCGGGTCGGACTTCGAAATATAGGATATCAATGGGTGAGGTCTTACAGATTGCCTAAAAACGTAAATAACTTCGATAAGCGAGGACTTAGGAACTACCTCAAAAATATGCTTCGGTCCCAAATAGGCGAGCAGGTTCAATAAATCAGGACTTACAATTTGCCTTAGAAAATATGTGTGCTAGTCTAAATAAGCAAGGGCTTACGAATTGCCTCGAAAAATAGATGCATATAATTTGTCGAAATTTCGACAACATCTTCTCTATAATATAGACTAAACCAATCATGTAATACATTACAATATATCCAGTGCACATATACAAAATAAGTTTGGGTCCATTTGCCCCTCAAATTAATCATGAAAATAAAGTGAATAATGACATTTTAAATTTCTCCGAGATATAATATGCGTCATAACTTGCTAGCAGTGATGTGAGGTACGTACTCAACAGCAATAATATAATGCATATGCTAGCGGTAATAATGTAATGATACTAAGATGCCAGTATCACAATAGTCCCCCAAGTCTGAGTTAAATATTAATATGTTGGTCGAACTGGGAATATAAGCCACTGTGATGAAGTTGATGTAGAGACGAGACTAAATATATAAACAGTTATGACAAGTTGATGCAGAGGCGATGCTCTAAATGTGAGTAGCAGAGGTGATGCTCTGAATCTGTAAGTAGCAGAGGCAATGCTCTGAATCTGAGTAGTAGAGACGATGCTCTAAATGTGTAAGTAGCAGAGGCGATGCTCTAAATATTTAAGAGAAGAGCCGATGCTCTTAATCTGTAATTAGCTATAATAACCTAACATCCTTACATGGGGGTGGTGCATCCATGTCAATGGCTTCCTCCATGGTGTTTGATCCAGCCATGGAAGGCTTCGTCTTCGTAGGTATTAAGGTGGGCCCACCCTCTCTTTAAGAACTGGTAACTAATATAAACTCTCTGAAGATTAGTAGATGTAACATAGCTGAAGCAAAAATAAATCTCTGAAAGATAGGCAGTTGTAATACAGTCGATGATAAGACAAGGTGAGCTCTTTGAAGATAAATGCAGTTTTGATGCAACATCTCGTAAGGTGAGCATCTAGCGAAGTGAGGAATGACTATCGAGCTAGTGGCTCGTCTTGAATTTTCAATGTATTATACCTTAGCCTCGAATAGATGAGGTTTTGCAGCTTCAGATAGACGAAAGTAACGATAGTAAGAGCCGAAGAATAACCATCTCACAAAGCCATGAATAAGTATCTTACGAAGCGGGGAATAAACATCCCATGAATAGGTCTCGAACTATCTAAATTTTATAAACTGGCCTCGGAATGACGAGGTCTTCAACTAGGCTCAATGATAGGGAGAGGCAAGGAATAAACATCTCGCGAAACCAGGAATATGCATCTTGTGAAGAGGAAAATAAACATCCTGTAAATAGATTTTAAACTATTGGAGTCTTATAAACTGGCCTTAGAATGACGAGGTCTTACAACTAAGCTCGACATAGCCCCACGAATAGATCTTGAACTATCTGGATCTTATAAACTTTATATCGAAATGATGATATCTTACAGCTAGTCTTGATGATATTGAAAGGCGAGGAATAAACATCTCGCGAAACTAGGAATAACCATCTGGCGAGGCAGGGGGAATAGACTTCTCGTGAATAGATCTCAAACTATCAAAATCTTATATACGGCCTCTGATAGACGAGGTCTTATAACTTGGCTCGACGATAGTGAGAGGTGAGGAATAAACATCTCGTGAAACCATAAATAATCATCTGGCGAGGCAAGGAATAAATATCCCGAAATAACTCTCGAACTATCGGAGTCTTATAAGTAACCTCTGATAGACGAGGTCTTACAACTTAGCTCGACAATAGAGAGAGACAAGGAATAAACATCTCTCGAGGCCAGAAATAATCATCAGGCGAGGCGGGGAATAGACATCTTGTGAATAGCTCTCGAACTATCAGATATTATGAGTGGCCTCTGATAGACGAGGTCTTACAACTTAGCTTGACGATAGTGAAATGCGAGGAATAAACATCTTGCGAGGCCAGAAATAAGCATCTAGCAATTTGCCTCCTCCTTTTTCAAGGAACAAAGATTTCAAGATATCATCTCTTCCTTTATTCAAGGAATGAGGACTACAAGAAATATCGTCTTTTCCTTTATTCAAGGAACGAGGATTGTAAACCATGGCCATATGTTTCACTTTTGCCCATTAAATTGCAAGTCCATTACCATTAGCCACCCACAACAAACCAAATCCAATTTGCTCACCGGTATAGGAGGGAGATGAGAGACGACAGGGGCGAAGGTGCTAAGCGGTTGTGACTGTGAGGCGACGCCTCACATCTGGACTGGTCTGGACAGTGGTACTGACTTGTGAGTAGTGGATGCATGCAGGACACTTCAGCCTTTACGCCGACTGACAATGGCTGGACTCTGGAGCCTAGAGCTTCGTCAGTCGTCTGCGCCCAGCGCCTCTACTCAGGGGATTGACTAGGAGAAAAGGTATTTGCTCAAACATCTTGCCCTTGAAAATTTGAAATCATCAAATCAATATTGCTAGTTGGCTTGGCTAGTTGCTATAATGCTATTAATCTGATCTTATTACTGGTTGCCTATGACATACTATTTTTTAATTTTTTTTTCTTTTTAGTTTTTGTGAATTTGTAATTTATGAATTATGAAAAAAGAGAATTTATGTTATATGATTGTCTGAAACTATGAGTTATGACTTATAATTTTGATTTGTGATTGTGATTTGAGAATTTAGGTTTTTAGGAAACTTAGGAATAAGTGAAAAAAACTTTTATTTTCGACTATTACGATCGTTGATCGGTCAACGGTCATCGATCACCAGTCAATAGTCAACGAACTCCGCCTTAGGTGAACGAAAATGCTGAATTCGCCCCTGCTTTCATGGGTTTGTTTCCAAGCATATGTATTTCGCCTGGGTAGCTGATTTCTTGGTTGATTCACCCAATGAAAATGAAAGAAGACGAGTACAACCTGAAACTAAAGGAGACGATAGATTTGATAGCAAGATTTGCATAAACCCTAAACTTTTTGGAACATGCCCAATTTAAATAAAAAAGGCTAAAAAAGAAATTTACTATCGACAGAGCAAGCAATGGAGGCCGTCGACCTGGTCGAATGTTGGCTCCACCGATGCTTATATACAAACGTGTTTAAAATAAATTATCTAAAGGTTTATTCAAATCACTGTTTGACCATTGTTGTTAAAATTGAATCGAACTGGCCAGTTCAAACGGAAAAATCGAGAATCGGCCTACAAATTGGTTCAATTATGACTAAAAACCGCTTGAATTAAAAAACGAACAATTATAAGATTCAACCCTAAAATCGGTTCACCTAACACGGTAGCACAGCACACAAATTTCTTTTTATTATTATTTTCATATATACTGCAATATAAAAGTATAAAACAAGAAATCGCTTAACTCCTGATCAATTCTCACTCAATTAACTTTCGGGCCAGATGCTACCATCAATTAAATCCCACAAATTAGTTAAAACACCCCAATCATCCACAAATTGCTCCCATGTATCAAATCATCCAAACCCTTTCTTCTAAAAATTAATACCATTCTCTTCTTCATTCACTCTGGACTCATCCCAATCCATCTTACTTAAGAATAGAACCCCTAAATCTTTTTTATTATGATTTCAAATTTGTTTCCAAATTGTCATAATTACCTTGCTTAATGAGTTTTTGTCCATCTAAATCCTCATAAAACAATTTTTCAAGATCGTACCTTCATATTTCAATTATGAACACTGCTTCTAAAATATTCTCTAACGTTAATGTGCTGAATGTGATAATTGATACACGGAATTGTAACATAATTCATATTCATTATGCAGCCGTGAGTAAGGTGGGGAACAAGTATATAGGTGAAACAAAGGAAAAATTCTAGTGGCTGCTGAATCGTATTGCAAGATTTTGGGACGTTTGTCTCGTTTTGATATTAGTGTTTTTACAAACTCACGCATTACATAATCTTGTTTAGTTTGTGTTATGGACATATTTGGTTTTTGTCAGTAATTATTTGTATATGATAGGAACCAGATGAGCGTGCTTAAGATAAACAAGACAGATTACGAAAATTGCCATTTCGATCGTCCTCTATCAATTGGACCACTGGTGCTAGAAGGACGTGATTCCTCCCAATGTTACAAAAACATTATTTCATCAACGGGAAATGATTCTTCTATGGAGACATGAAAGTAGCAATTCACGTTGGGAAACTATCGCCTCACCTCACCATCATCTTCGCCACAAAAGAGTGGTTCTCCGAGTCCACTATCTACTTTTAGAGGACAGGTTTTCGTGCCAACACTTTTTGTCGTTGTTGCTTCATGGGACTCATTTCTTTACCTCCGCAAGCAGTGTTTACTGTGTCTTGAATGTGTTAATGTGGCTTCGAAAAATGCACATGAAGATCACTCATTGTTAAGTTGGAGAATCGTTCTTTTTGAATTTCAACCTACTGCATACTCCATACATGTGTCATCAAACATCAAGAGACGTCTAACATGTAAATTTCATAGGTGTTGTCATTCTCCATGGGAACGAGAAAGGTTGGTCATTTTGTGATCATTTCAGCATAGAATAGATACCAAATTTACATCTTTGTTCTCTTATTGAATCTGCAGTACATATTATGGAATGTAATGTCCTTCTAACACAAATCAAGTCCTATGAAATGTAACAAATTAGAATATAAAATTTATTCGCCCACATTCTACATGAGAACAGATATCTGTATACAACTCCAAACCAGAACATCTAAATAATCAAAATCAATATAAGCCTGAATTGGGAACTTGCACAAATAACGGACAAGTTTACTGAATTCATATCTCGCAAGAATCACACATAACAGACAATGTTCATTAGTTTTGTGGAATTAATACGTGAATGTAACATAAAAATGGTGAATTATATATTCTTCATACATTCAAGTGCTCAAAACGTAATATCAAAAACACATGCTCAGTTTACACAAATTTGAATACGTGGTGGAACAAGGAATTTATTTTTATTTTTACACATACTCCAACGGCCAACCTAGTCTGATGGCCAATTCCATGCTGCAATATCAAATTGGTTAGTGGTTTCACATGAGGCTTATTAGCACAAAACGTCCCTACGTTTGACCTTTAGTGTGCAAAACATCTTTATATTTCAATTTTTTGCATTTTCACCCTTATTTCCACGTTTCATTGTAGAAAACGTTATTTTCATCATTTTTTATTCAATTTCTTAGTTAAAAATTATAAAATGACAAATATAACCTATTTAAATAAAACAAAAAATAACTGAAAAATAAAGAACAAATTGCAATCATAGTCCCAATTTTTTTTAAAAAAGTACAAATAAATTAAATTAAAAAAAGAAAAAAAAAGCTGGAAACCAAAATCAAATTCTTTCCTCTCTCCCCATCTTCTACTGCAGCATCAAAATTCAACCAAGAAACCAAAATTGTAGCTAAAACTTGTCTTAATTAACTAAAGAAATAATTAACCTTCATATTTAGGTAATAATGAGAGCTATATTGGAGTTTGATTAATAATCTGTAACTGGAAATAATAAACACAGTAGTACTGATGGATGAAGGAGCTCGATGTTACACACACATACTTATCACCCACAGGCTTGGTGAAAATTTGGAGCAAAGTCCTTCATTAATTTGCTCATCTTGGACCTCAATGCCTATGGCCTGGACGGAGAGCTCGTGTGTTGAGGTGAAAGAGGGGTGGTTGGAGGCAGAGAAGATGGGAATTGCGGTGGAGGAAGGAGAGAAGATGGAAGCAGAGTAAGAGGCAGTGAAAATGAGGTGGAGGGTATATTTGTCATTTTTAATTGAGAAATTATATGAAAATGACGTTTTCCACAATGAAATGTGGAAATAAGGGTGAAAATGCAAAAATTTGAAACATAAAGATGTTTTGCAAACTAAAGATCGAACGTAGAAACTTTTTGTGCTAGCCTTCACATAACTTCACCTACACAAATCTATATCCTTTATACAATATATAACAGAGGAGGATTGTAGTACTGTTCCTAAGCCGCCATATAAGCCGAGCCATTTTCGAGTGATGCGGTTAGTCGAGCCGTGTGGATTTTTTGCCCTTTTTTTTTCCTCTTCAGTCTAATTTTTTGGGCTCCTGTTTGACTCCTTTTGTTTTCGTACAAGGGAGTTGTTTAGGGTCATTCTTAGCCACATTTTCTTTCCCTTTCCCCATTTTCCCACGTAACCACCATTCCTCCTTACTCCACTCTCCTATGCGATCGCCATTCATCCTGCAACCACCATTCCTCCTTCTTCTTTCCTTCATTCTCTTTCAATCGGTTTCTCTAGATCCTTCTCTCCCCCTTCTCCATTTCTCGCGATTTCGTTCTTGGGGCCAAAGAAAGAAACCCTAGAAATCATCTTCTCACATACTTCACTCTTTCACAGAAATTTTTGCAGATTCGCGCTTCAATTTTTGTTTGATGTTTATTTTTTTGGTTCATTTTCGCTGTTAGTGGTTTGACGAGAAGTAGAAGCCGCGACAATTCCTTAGTTGTTTCTCAGCTCCTCCGCTTCTTTTACATCCGGAAGCAAGTTCAAATTTCATGTCAAAACCTCACTTTCTGTCAAATTTTGCTGGAGAAGACCCACCACTGCCTCCGTCGCTTCTTCTCCCTTAAGTAAAGGATCATTATATTTTAAGTAAACACACATTAATACACTCTTGATTGTTTTCTTGAAATATTAGTTCTGAATTATTACAGATGGAACTACGTCATGCAAATCAAATTCGAATGATTTTCGGAGGAAAGCGCTTATATGGCAATGGCGTCGTTTCTCCTCACTCATGGCACCAATTATGTTGTTGCTGCTCAGTAAGTCTAAAGGATAACCTTAATTTTTACTTTATTTTTGAAGCTAATAGATATCTGATTTTTGTTAGAAACTATTAATCTTGATTATGCAATAATGGGGAACTGTATGCTATTACTTTGACTATTAAATACTGAATAGGCCATTGGCCTTTTTGAGCCATTCATATATGGCGAAAGTAGTTTGGGTGATTGGCAAACAATTAGTTATGAAGAGTACATGCGAGTATTGTTAAGTGATTATAACAAAAAGTAAATTTAAGTACATCTTGCAAGTAATACAGTACTTGATTATAACAAAACGGACATTTCTTTTCCAAAGTTATAGATTACACTTGTTTTTTCTGAAGAAAATGGTAATTTACTGCAATTTATTTCTGCGTAGGCATTGAGCATCATTTCAGTTTCTCTCCTTTCAGTAAAAAATCTCTCATATTTTTCTCCATTATTTATCACTGGGGTGCTAGAGGTATGGAAAAGTTTGGGTCGGTTAGAATTGGAAATGAAGTTGGTTGATGATATCTTTATGAAAAGTATATTTTTATTGCAGGCCATTTCTACAGACTTGTTGATGAACATATACATAGTGGGTTTGAATCAGCTGTCTAACGTTGAAATAGATAAGGCTAGCATGAGAAATAACTGTAGTTGTATGTGTATGAAGAAACTTGCATCAGTTTATAAATTGTTCTGTGAACGGAAAATTTAGTAGCAGCAAATATACTTCTTCCTGAAGATTTTCTTACATTACTAGAAGTGTACAGTTTTCAAATTTGAAGATTAAAATTAAATGTTTTAGCATTTCTGTTGCATAACAAACTTACCTACTGAACCTCGGTTATTTTTTTCATGCACATAAGTTGAACAATGTTGATCGTTTCTATTTGTTGAACCTGTTCGAGTGGACGATATATAGTAATCTTGTCATATGTTTGACTTTTTAGAATGGGTGAGCTCAAATACAACGAGTTCTGCTTTTCTTTTTTGAAGTTGAATACTGCTCAATAACCCAATAGAAAAGAGGCATTAATTATTGAGGGTTGGCATTTAATACTACATGTAACCAGGAAAGGGGGATGACACAACAAATCAACCTAGCCATTCTATCAACAAAGGTGGGTTCTATTATACTTTCACCCCTAATATTTACTTTTAACATTCTTTATACTAACAAGGACTCTGCTGTAAATTATCCTTTTCTAATGTTCAAAATTCAAATACATTTGTAGTTTGCGCAACTCGACCGGCTTGTTCTACTTCATAGCAACAATTGAAGGCATCTTTATTGTGTTCTATTAAAAGAGAGACGTGCACTATAACCTTATATTCTTATTGTAGAAGTGGCAACTCATGTATGCTATCTTTTATAAGTTGCTTCCGTGACTCTTCAATGGTACTCTCTATCAATAATAGCTAAAACACTGGTATATCTTTATCTATTCAATATATGTGGGTTGTAATTTTTATGCTTCTAATAGAGATTTGTTGTTTGTGACATGATTTTCCTCCTGATCTTACTTTTTTCCCCCTTTTTTCCCAATGCTCCTAGTTTCCCTAATCCCTTGCCATATTTTTATTAAACTCAAATCACTACCTTAATGTTATTGGTGATAATTTCTTATAAAGTGTAGATGGTGATTTAGCTTGTGTGTTTTAGAAACATAGATGAATGTTGTCCCAACTATCCTCTGATTTCCTTTTTTCGGAATTGTGCTTTTATCCAAGGTTCCTATTCTGAAAGTTGTTGAATGTGATATATAGTTTTCAAACAGTTTAGTAAGGGGAAAATATCATTTAATAAACTGATGTTTGTTTCTATTTTTCGTTCTGAATGTTTGAGTTCTTGCTTCTTTGTACTATAGACAGACTAGATTAGAATAGTATAAAAATTATGAATTTATACCCCAATCTGGAGAGGGTTCAGTGAAGGTAACTTTCAGTTTTACATGGTAACTGTCTGCCACCTTAAGTTTTTTTCTTCTCTTAAATGATGTATTATAACAACTACTTCTCATCCTCTCTTTTTTCAGGAATGCAAGCCAACTAGGAAAGATGGAGTCTTTTA
>CAIGRQ010083568.1:0-17110 GCA_903798375.1 Fraxinus sp. D2006-0159
ATTAGGTTTGTCATAAGTCTGTCATAAGTCACAGTCTCCACAGTCAACTCACAATTGCCTTCTCAATAAATGAAGTTTCATCAAAATCCGTAAAAGCCCTAATTAGAAATCCCTATCAATTTCTAAAAATCCCTAAATTAGAAAACGTTAACACAGCCTTTAAATCTATTATTTTCATTTTGAGAGGAAACCCGGAACTTATCTTATCACAGGAGTCGGGCGACAACCATGAGAGTGACGTCGTCGTGGGAGACCGAGAGAGTACATGCGGAGCTGTTGAGCTTGGAAGTTAGGACGGGCGGAGCTCGAACCAGACATGATAGTGGTGTGGCCGTGGGAGATATGGTGCCAGGTGTGAGAGAGGGACGGCGGGGGCGCGAAGTCGATTTTGCTACTGGGAGAGTTGGAAAGCCGAGAGCGCGAGACGAGGAGTGTGAGACGCGAGACGAGAAAAGGGGGTGTTGAAGTGGAGATTCCAGAATTTCTTTCCCTTAATAATTTTAAAAAAAAAAAAAAACAAATCTTCAAATCCTGGGGGAGGGGGGGCACTTGCCCCCCTAGGCCACCCCAGGTCCGCCCCTGATGCTGGAGGCATATGTATCATTTCAAGAAAAAAATGTTTCATTAATTTTGTCAAATGTCATGAGAATATATGTACATTTGAATAATTTTTCCCATATAAGTGGCATAAAATTAGTAATGCAGTGTCGAATTATTCTCAAATGTTTTGAATATTGCAAGAAGATTAATATTCTTGAAAAAAGAAATAATTATAGAGTAATAAATTAGACTTAAGATCGAGGCGCATGCAAATGCCTCATTATGCTGTCCCACGCAAAACCTTCCCATGCTTCACTTCCTCAATGTCGTTTCTCACCAACATTTATCAGCAATTTACACTCTTGCCACTCACCATTTTTTGACAAAATTTCTCTTTTATCACTATAAATAAATATTTATCTCGTGTCAATATAATATATGAAAAAAATCATACGAGACAAGAATTGCTAGTTCATTCAAGCTAATATAATCTATTAATAAATAAAATAAAATAAATTTCAAGAGCTATTCAAAAATATAAAAAGTTCGATGCTTATAAAAATACAAATTTCAAGTTTGCCCTTGACGACATATAAGGTAAGTATCGGTATCTAGTTAGATATGTATATTAGAAAATGTTAATGTTCAAAAGATATAATTTGCGAGATCATTTTAATTTGGTTTATGTTAAGAAAATTATTTAACCAATTATCCTTTTTATTGTATTCTAAGATATAAAATTTTGTATTGGAAATAATATAAAATTGATTGATAATTTGTCGAAAGATCCTTAAAATTCGATATATAGAGTGTGTTTGATGCATATTAAAATGAGATAATGCATTTTTATGAAGTGATGTAATGAGAAATATGTAGTTGAAAAAGAAAAAATAATGTGATTCAAACAGGGGCATAAAGAATAGAAAATTAGGTTATAACTTTAATATTTATGATTATTTGTTTAACTTAAGCAACTTAAAGTCGATTTCAAAACCTCCTTTAATAAGTTTTATAAGCAGTATCGCATACGAATGAATAGTAATAAATAAATAAAATTATAATTTAAAGGTCTGTTTGGCCCAGATTTTAATCTGATTTTAAATCAAACAATCAATATCAACTACATTTTTTATGGATCCCACATTTCAAAAACTTCTATCATAATTCATTTAAAATCTGATTTTAATCTACGCAAAACAAATTTTTTTTTTTGTCTCCTGACTTTTTCTGCGCACGGTGCTTTTAGCCATCAAAAGGTCATTTTAGTCATTACAAGAGTCCCCATTTGAAAATACTATAATTTACTGCTGCTGACTGTACGAATGGATATGCGTGTTAAAGTGATGTGATGATGAATATGTGGGTGAAAAAGAGGACAAGTTATTGATGTGATGAAAAATATTATTTTAATGAAGAATGTGTGGTTGAAAATGAGTAGAAGAATGAAAATAATGTGATTCAAACTGGGGCATAAAGAATAGAAAATTAGGTTATGACTTCAATATTTATGATTATTTGTTTAACTTAAGCAACTTAAAGTCGATTTCAAAACCTCCTTTAATAAGTTTTATAAGTAGTATCGCATACGAATGAATAGTAATAAATAAATAAAATTATAATTTAAAGGTCTGTTTGGCCCAGATTTTAATCTGATTTTAAATCAAACAATCAATATCAACTACATCTTTTATGGATCCCACATTTCAAAATTTTTTGTCATAATCCATTTAAAATCTGATTTTAATCTACGCCAAACAAATTTTTTTTTTGTCTCCTGACTTTTTCTGCGCACGGTGCTTTTAGCCATCAAAAGGTCATTTTAGTCATTACAAGAGTCCCCATTTGAAAATACTATAATTTACCGCTGCAGACTGTACGAATGGATATGCGTGTTTAGTCATTAGTGTGTGATATATACGTAAGTATAGGAGGGGTGGGGTGGGTGGAGTGGGGTAGGGTAGGGTAGGGTAGAGTAGGGTGTGGCAAAGAACCAATGAAAAACACAGAAACAAACTGGCAATACAGGCAAACCATCTGAAAAATCCAATCCAAATAAAAGGCTGCACCGCCCCCCCTTTTTATTTTTTTCCTGTTCCTTCAATTACCTTTACCAACTCCTTTTTTTAATTCATTGCCCCAGATCCATTCTCTCCAGATTTATACTGGTAGACTTCTATATACACTTATAATTGTAATTTATATGTACTGGCAAGTGGCATGATGTTTGTGTATGATTCCTGATGAAGACTTCGGAAAGTCGTGATTTTTGAAGAATCACGATAATAGCAACTCAGTTTGTATTTGGAAGAATCAGACTGAAAGCTTCGATCTTGAATTGAATCCTTTTTAGTACACTGTTTTTATGAATTATCGAATCTCATTTTTTGAAGGGTGACTTGGGGAATTGGAGGCATGCATGGAGCAAACAACTTGTTATGTGAAAAAAGTGCTTTTTCTGGGTTCCTTGAGGAAATATATATATATTTTACTGTGGTGATTTGATTTTTGGGACCTTTTCTTCTTGTGGTTGGTGCTGAGCAGCTGAGAGTACCACTGTTTTGTGCGTTACATACCAAAGTTTCTTGCATTCTGTGGTCAATCCATTTAAAATATTAAATTTCCTTCTGAAAACTGCTCACTTTTTTCCTTCTGGGATACATAATTTATGGGTTTCTGCTAAAAACCTTAGAATTCTTGATTCTCGTCTGTTATTGAATAGAGGGAAAAAGAACAGGATGGTTCTTGAAAATAGCCCTCAACTATTCTGAATTGTTGTGAAGTGAGCAGAAGAAAATTTAGGTGGGTGGGTGGGGGGTTCTGATTATTGGATTATTTAAGATTATAGCTGTGGAAGATGTCAATGTCCTGCAAGAATGGTGGCGCCCCCACGTCCTCTTCCGGGAGTATGGATAATGGGAAGTATGTGAGATACACACCGGAGCAGGTTGAGGCCCTTGAGAGGCTGTATCATGAGTGTCCTAAGCCAAGCTCCATTCGCCGCCAGCAGCTTATTCGTGAGTGCCCAATTCTCTCAAATATCGAGCCTAAGCAAATCAAAGTCTGGTTCCAGAATCGAAGGTATATTCTGAATGGAAACTGGCGTTTGAATAAGATATAATGAATTATAACTTTTTAATTAATTTAACTAATCTGTAATTACTTTGTGATTTAAGACTTGGGTTTAATTGCATTTGTCGGGAATTAAAGAAATAATACTAATTGGATAATATGAAAACTTCAATTGATTTTACATTAGGGATGATATTCCAAATGTCTTTGATGTCGAATAAATTATCAGCTGTAACTGGAATTATCATGTATATTAGAGGGTATTGAATTGTCATTTTGTGGAAATATAGATGCAGAGAGAAACAAAGGAAAGAGTCTTCAAGGCTTCAATCAGTGAATAAGAAGTTGACGGCCATGAACAAACTCTTAATGGAAGAGAATGACAGATTACAGAAGCAGGTTTCAAATTTGGTGTATGAAAACACTTATTTTCGCCAAAATGTGAGAATCTTTAATTAATTAATTTCCCTTTATGCATTGTTAGCACTGTCCATCTATACAAAATTGTATCTATATTCCTTTAATTTGATTTCTTGACATTAATTGTGTGGTTTTTATTTCATTGCAGAATGCACTTTCAACAAAAGACACAAGTTGTGAATCAGTGGCGATGAGTGGTCAACACCACCACTTAACGCCTCAGCATCCGCCAAGGGATGCCAGCCCTGCAGGGTTAGTGGGGGTTCTGGTTACTTTTTCTTTATACAACATGCTTGGCTGAGCTTAGAAGTAAGTTGAACTTACTTTTAAGTGATTTTTTTTCCCAGGCATGTTTAGATAGGATATTTTTTCAACATGAACAACATATTTATTTTCAACTCTGAACTTCAAAAATATGAAAATTTACTTATTGACATTTAAGTAAATTTTTTAAGCTTAGCCAAACATGTACATAGTATAGATGTTGTATCGGGCTTTGTGGTCCACTGCATTATTGTGTGTGTTTGTGGGTGGCTTATGGAAATCTGTATGCTTTTGTATTTTCCCCAGGCTTTTGTCCATTGCAGAAGATACTTTAACAGAGTTTCTTTCAAAGGCCACTGGAACTGCTGTTGAGTGGGTCCAAATGCCTGGAATGAAGGTACAATATCTCTAGAATTTATCAAAATGTATTTTTTACTAATATAAAATGAAAAATACACTGCCACTCCGGTGCACACGTATGCAGCACTCATAGATTCTGCATCCTTTGTAACAACATTCGGGAAAGAAAATGTACTTACAATTATAAAAAAGTATTTGTTTTAACCTGAGTGCAATTTAAGAAATATATTTTCAAATCCTAATTCCTACTGATACGTGATGTAGTCAGTTTGTTTCACAGGTTTATTAAACTATATTAAAGATACATTGTATGTCATGCTATTCAGATGCATTTGTAGATGTTTGGAATTGTGAGAACAGAGCATTGCAAAATAATATCAAATTCGGAATCTCTTTTTTTTTTTTTGTCGTCAAATTTTAGAGAATAGAACTATATAGCATCAGTTTGATAATTTACTGTTTAAATGATTAGCCTGGTCCGGATTCCGTTGGAATCGTTGCTATTTGTCATGGTTGCACTGGCGTGGCAGCAAGAGCTTGTGGGTTGGTCTGTCTAGAACCTACAAGGGTGAGTTAACTTGACTTTTGTTTTATGTTTCTTCCCTGCCATATGATTCAACTTTACTGGGCTGATTTGATTGGCAATATTTCTTTCAGGTTGCAGAAATCCTAAAGGATCGGAGTTCGTGGTTTCGCGATTGCCGGTCTGTGGACGTTTTGAATGTGCTGCCTACTACCAGTGGTGGAACCATTGAACTTTTATACATGCAGGTGAATAATTATGACTCTTGAAGCATCTTTGCTATACAATATTGGATAGGACTGAATAGTTCAATGGACAAGATTTTAACTTCATTTTTCTTGTTTAGTACTGTCCATTCTTGTCCATTACTGCATACACTACATGCACTCGGCATGCACTTTGCACACACTTCATGCTGGCCATTGCCTTGTCTGTGTTTGCTTGACGTGTTATGAAATTTTCGGATTTATCAGCTATATGCGCCGACAACTTTGGCCCCAGCACGTGACTTCTTACTGTTACGTTATTCTTCGGTCATGGATGACGGCAGTCTAGTGGTATGTAATCATTTAAATCCAGTAGCCAGTGGTATATCTTTGTTGAAAATCCAGTACTTCTTTTGTGTGGCATTAGTTACTTTGGTCCCTGACAAAATCCTCAGGTCTGTGAAAGATCACTTAGCAATACTCAAAATGGTCCGAGCATGCCGCCTGTGCAGAATTTTGTGAGAGCAGAAATGCTGCCAAGTGGACATCTAATTAGACCTTGTGATGGGGGAGGCTCAATTATTCACATTGTTGACCACATGAATTTGGAGGTATATTTGTCTTCTATTGTTGTTTTATTTCATCTGTATTATGATTTCTCCCTCTCTTTTATTTAGCTATTCTTTCCTGGCGGAACATGTTCGTCATTTTTATTTTCAAACTGTCATTTAAAGAACATCTGAACATCCGAGTATAATAAAAAATGCATGGAAACAAATTATTTCCGACAGATGTTTGCCTGAAAAATTGTAAGCACTTCTGTTTGGGGGCAGACGAATTACATTGTATTGCAATGCTGATTTGCTAATTTTCTTTATTTATTTTGATTCTGTATGCCCGTATCTTTTACTAGGCATCAAGTGTTCCCGAGGTGTTGCGTCCACTCTACAAATCTTCAACAGTGCTTGCTCAAAAGACAACAATGGCAGTAAGCATTATGTTACTCTATATAGCTCTTTGTAGAATACTTCAAATTTTTGCTTCTGCCCTTCTCCTTTTATGTTTCTTGTCTCATCCCATACAGGCTCTTCGCCAACTGAGGCAGATAGCTCTGGATGTTTCTCAGTCTAATGTAACCAATGTGGGCAGACGACCAGCAGCTCTACGGGTACTAAGCCAGAGGTTAACCAGGTAGGAATTTTGCACTAATTTTTTAATTTCTCTCATTTTGTTTATGGTATTCCATTGCCCTATTCCTTTTGGCAGGGGTTTCAATGAGGCGCTAAATGGGTTTTCTGATGAGGGTTGGTCATTGATGGGTAATGATGGCATTGACGATGTTACCGTCCTTGTGAACTCTAATCCTGACAAATTAATGGGCTTAAATATTTCCTTCGCAAATGGATATACCTCCGTCTCTAATGCAGTGTTGTGCGCTAAAGCATCTATGCTTTTACAGGTTAGCTGACTATACATTAACTTGGTCGACAGATTGCTGTAAAAACACTGATATTGAGCTCTATGTTTTTTATTCTTGAATTCGGCAAACCAAAGATTGTCCTTCATATAGAAATGTTATTACAATGTGCTTTTTGTTTTAAATATGGTAAATGTTGTTGCCAAAAACCTAAGGGCCCGTTTGGTTTGTGTTTCAATTTTATGTTTTATGTTTTATGTTTTATGTTTTGAGGGTATATTTTAAGATTACTAAAAAATGTGTTTGGTTTGTCATTCTAAAAAACTGTTTTATCAAAAAAGAAAACTAGAAAAGATGTTTTGTTGGAATTTTGAGAAATTGTTCTATAACGTTTTATTCCGTGAAATTTGATTATTCAATAAAATAGTAATTTTATGTTAAAAGTGTAATAACTTTTTTCTGCTGCAAAAGTAAAATTAAAAACGAATAATAAATTGAGTTGGCATTACGATGTACTATTATTCTTGGTGTCAGGAATTCCATTTGCGCTGCGCAAAGCGTTGCAGTAGTGTTCTTTTTTATTTGGTCTAGAATAGTATTTATGATTTGTTATAATTGAAGAAGTTTTGAATTGATTTTGAGGTATCTGGTAGCCCAAGATCTGGTTGTCCTTTTACGAAATGCATGCTTTTTCTGTCTCCTGATTTTATTTATCTCCCCTTAATTTTTAATTTACATTTTGTTTCATGCACTAATACTCAGTTTCATTTTTTTCCGTATTCAGAATGTGCCTCCAGCAATACTGCTTAGGTTTTTGCGTGAGCACAGGTCAGAGTGGGCAGATAACAACATAGATGCATACTCTGCTTCTGCTATTAAAGTTGGTCCCTGTAACTTTACAGGGTCTCGAGTTGGTAACTTTGGGGGTCAAGTTATACTTCCGCTGGCTCACACCATTGAGCATGAAGAGGTGAGTAATTTGTCATACTTGACTATTTTTGTTACACTCGTTCTTCTTGAATCTTGTTTATAGATTCTATTGTTAAATCACTTTTTGACTTGTATAGTAATTGTCCTATATGTTTTGACCTATTATTTTCATTTAATTTTGTGCCTTATAATAGTTGCTTGAGGTCATTAAGTTGGAAGTGGTTGGCCATTCCCCAGAAGATGCAATAATGCCTAGAGACCTGCTCCTCTTGCAAGTAAGTTCTTTTCCTTCTTGTCAATTAGAAAACGTTGGTTTCAAAAGGCACGGTTGTACAAGGAGTTGAAAAGCTGTTAGACGTTTAACAAAAATGGGGTCACAACTCACAAGTTACTTGTTTTTTTGAGAACATAAGTGTAGATAAAAGTAGATTAGTGGATCGAAAATGAAGTATTATAAAATTAAACATTCTTTTCTGAAGAGTGGACTTTATTTTGGAATATCCAAATTTGAAAAGAGGCATTCATTTTGAAACGTGTGAGTATCTTTGATAGGAACTGCTGGGNCTCTATATCTTTAGGATTTGATTTCAATTTTTGAATCTAAACATTCTTCTGGCACTTATAATTTAAATTAATCAATATTAGACTGATATATAATATAGCTCGCATCTACAACAGAGAGGTCTGTTCAATATCTTTTATGTAGAGAGAATCTTGCATGGCTTCTGATACCCAGCTCCAAAATTCAAATATTACCTTCACCATTGTCACACAGTTCACGAAAAAATTGAATTGCCTAGTAAACATTTATTGTGCGTAAGCAGAGAGAGAAGCAACTATGAGAAAGAATAGAGCTTACAAGCTTTCTACCCTTAAATTAAGCAGAGAAGCAACTATGAGAAAGAATAGAGCTTACAAGCTCTTTCTACCTTTAAATCAAGGCTTCACACGTGATGCACAAATTAGTGTTATTAAACTGATAGATGATATTTTGCTCTAAAATGATAAATTTATATAAACGGTGCATAAAATTTCTTCAGGTTAGTTATGCGAGAGAAAAAAACTTAATTTATAGAAATGGAGCTATACCCAATGTTGACATACTATAATAAATATAGTGTTCAGAACTTTTAATATACGCTGTATTGTCTGTTTTCTAGCCTTGAAAATGTATTTCCTCAGTTTCCCTATCTATGCATTTTTGCAGCTGTGCAGTGGAATGGATGAAAATGCTGTTGGTACCTGTGCTGAACTCATATTTGCCCCAATTGATGCCTCTCTTGCTGATGATGCTCCTCTTCTGCCTTCTGGTTTTCGTATAATTCCTCTTGATTCGTGCAAGGTTCGTGTTCATAAACAAGGTTTTTTTTTTATTGCATTTGTATACCAGTAAAAAATTGAATCTTAGTGATGAATGAGCTCAGCATAACCACATGAATAAATAGGTTTCTATCTGCTCTCAATATGACAGAGATTATGACTTCTAATCTTTGTTAATTCGATAATCTATTAAAAGGTATAATATTTCCTAGAAAAAATATTAACTATTGCAGTTGACAAAGATGGACTTCCAAGAGGCAAGAATAAGAAAATAAAAATTTGCTTAATTTATATGTATATAATAAACCAATTCAAGAGATGAATCTTGAAGTTTACACCGGCCACATCTGAGCAACTCAATGGAATTGGGCGATGTTTATGATAAGCTGCTATGTTTCGTAGGAAAACTCCAGTCCAAGTCGCACCTTGGACCTCGCTTCTGCTCTTGAAACGAAGACTACAGGAAATAAAAGCTCGAGTGGTGATGCTGTTATCAGTGGTGCTACCAGATCTGTAATGACAATTGCATTTCAATTTGCATTTGAAAGCCACATGCAAGAAAATGTTACAACAATGGCCCGACAGTATGTACGTAGCATTATATCATCTGTTCAGCGGGTGGCATTAGCACTTTCTCCATCTCATCTAGGCACCCACGGCGGTCTTGGATCGCCACTTGGAACTCCTGAAGCACATATTCTTTCTCGTTGGATCTGCCAAAGTTACAGGTACTATAAACAAATGTATAATTGTACTTCAACATTATAAATCTATTTATCTTCATTTTATTACGGTTCTGATTTAATCACATTTTTGTTCTTAACTTATTTCAATGGAGCTTTGTGTAGTTCTACTTTCTAAATCTTGTTCACACTGTAGAAACAATCACATTTTGTTTCTCTTCAATCATTATATCTTTGTTTTCTGTTCATATTTTTTGTAAGGTAATCATGGGATTGTTCTTTAATTGGAATCCCAGTATCCCACTATTAGTTCAAGCTAATTGGATACATTGTCAAAGACTTTATTTGGTTTAATTTGATCTTATTGACGTTTTCGCAGAAAAAATTTACAATATTTACGTTCAAACTAATATAAACTTGGATTAACTATAATGTACACTTCACACACTTTTCTTATGATAAAAGTTTTACCAAGCACAATGAGGAATTTAGATTTGGATTGTACTAGACTTCAGAGAGATTAAGTCAAGCAGAGTCCTAAGATTTGTTGAATTTCATTAGCAACATTAGGAAACTGAAGGGACAAGTTTAGGTGAACTCAATATGCTATAATTTGCTTAAAAGTTCATAGAATGTCAAAGGCGATGGTACCAAAGTCATCATGAAAACGAAAGAAACACCCCAAAGAAGACATCTCTCTAGAGGCTATTACCACTTTCATATGTAAGTTCAGATATGGAATGAATCAAATAAAATCACTAATATCTCTCTGTTTAAATACAAAATATACTATTTCACGGGAAGCAATCTGGGTAAAATAAAGACCCCAGGATGGTTGAAAGTACTTCTTTTTGATAAAGAGCTTATTACAAGGTAAACTTTCTTGAAGCCTTAGGCATTCTGCTTGGTTTATCTAAAAGAAAAAGAATTCTCGATGGTGATAGGAGCTATATGGGTGTGGAGCTTTTGAAATCTAGTGGTGAAGGGAGTGAATCCATCCTCAAAGCTCTTTGGCATCACTCAGATGCTATTATGTGCTGCTCCATGAAGGTACCTATTTATATTTTTGCCTCCTGCACCCCCTCCCGTGAATTTAATCCCTGCAGATATCAAAGAATAAGAACTTTTGTAGCCAAAAGGCCCAAAGTTACTTTTGATTTTGTAACGGCATGATATTTTTCATTTTCCTTAACTTCTTAACTTGCTGCAGGCATTGCCTGTTTTTACTTTTGCAAACCAGGCCGGTCTTGACATGCTCGAGACGACCTTGGTTGCACTTCAAGATATAACTCTTGAAAAGATATTTGATGACCATGGAAGAACAAATCTATGCTCCGAGTTCCCACAGATAATACAGCAGGTGAGTCATTCCTTTACATACTACACTATGTTTGATATGAATCTACAAGACTAAAGGATAAAAAGAAGTTAAAATTTTGACTACTGTCCTCTGTAGTGTCCTGCGTGGTACTGTGCATTAATGGGTACAATACATGCATTTTGGAAATAAGCTGACAGGCAAAATAAGAGCAAAAGGTCTCCGATAATGTGGCCAGAACTAGAAACGCCACGTTCTTTATATCGAAATGAAATATTATTAATACTATGATGCTATATATGTTAGTTCTTTTCGTTAACCTTAGCCATATTTGTGTAAAATGATCTCTTATTATCTGAAAACAACCGGGAGCTAATATATAATTGTCTTGGCCATGCCTTTGACAGGGTTTTGCATGTATTCAAGGTGGTATCTGTTTGTCAAGCATGGGAAGGCCAATCTCTTACGAGAGAGCAGTGGCTTGGAAAGTTTTGAATGAAGACGACAGTGCTCATTGCATCTGCTTTATGTTCGTGAACTGGTCTTTCGTCTAAATATGTGGTTGAAGGATTGAAGATATCAGACCGTGAAGAACTTGAAAATTACCTTTTGATTTACTGATTATGGGACAGAATCTTGAAGAAGTGGTTGCGTTTGACTCCTTGTTATCATGTATTCTGTTTTCTGTCTTTTTTTCATGTGAAGTTCTATGCTATACTTTCTTGAAATGCCTATGCAAATTGAAGTAAGTTGTTAGTGTAGTTTGAGAATTGAATTGGTCATTATGTGTTTTCTAGTTTTGTTGAGGGCACATCTCAACATAAGCTACCGTTCTCGACGAGCGAGTCCACAGCCGTCTGAGCTAGGTGGGCACCTCGACCCACTTTCCGACTACCTAACTCTTCTACGTGTACATGGATGACCATGTGAGATCGAGTATAACAATGGGAAACTACTAAAAAATGATCTTTTGAATTGAATGGTAACCTTTCTACAATTCAGCTACATACGGTACATTGAAAATTCTTTCCTTCGACCAGGGATAAAGTAAGTATGATGAATGAAGAGTTCATTTCTTGATTCCATTTAAAAATCTTGGAGAGCCCACCAATGGGGAATATTGATCGATCTTCTTGTTCTTGGTCTTTATCGAAGTTTGTGAACACACTTTTCATCACTTTGATTCTATGGAAAAATAAATATGTCGGAAGAAAGAGGTAAGAGAATCTTACGGAGAGGGTAATCAAAATTAGTAATGATTACTCATCGACAATGCATTCATGGTTCTTTAATTATTTAGTTTACTTCCAATGGAATTAAACGAATTTAGTCTTTGCTCGTTTTGGTGTTATCAGTATTCCTTGATTTACATCGAGGTAAGTAATTGATACTTGATTTTCTCGAAAATTATAATATGAGAAATATATAGAAACCTTCGAAGAATGTAAAATCTTCTATTAATGTTAAGCCATTGTTTGACGAAGTTTTTGATAAAATGTTTTAACAAGTTTTTGTAGAAGTTGATGATGTGGTTATAAAATTGATATAATTCCTATTTGGGTCCTGTTTGTTTCGGATTAAAATTAAATTTTAATCTAAATCAAAGTCAAACAATTAAAAATCTAATTTTAATCCACGTCAAACACCCAATTGGTTTGTTAATTTTAACAACATATCTCATGATATCAACTTTTCATCAATATTTATTAAAATTTACAAAAAAATCTATACTAAGAGGGATATAATTCTAATAAAGTTTTATCGAACAAGCACTAAAATTAAAAATTTACTAATATATGTTTTAATTAATCAAACTCGTCGATTAAGCTATTTATTTAGACAACTATTTCTAGCTTAGTATAAAGTTGATAAAATAAAATCGTGTCTCAACCAATAAAAAGTAAAAACCATCACCGTATTCTTAACATATCATTATCTCACAACTAAATCCTCAAAACACTACAAAGACAATAAGCCATTTTTCGTTATGGATTAAAATCAGATTTTTAATAGATTTTGATAAAAATTGATTAAATGTGTGATGGAAAAGTTGTGAATCTCATGAAATGTATAATTAAATTTAATTATTGATTTTGACTTAGATAAAAATTTGAATTTTAATCCGTACCAAACAAGACCTAAATAACAAAAATGATTCAATTTTGACATGAAATTGCAAGGTATATTATTTTCAATCTTTAGATAACTATTTATAAAAATTTTACATATAAATTGAAACTTGGAACCCAATAATTTCACACAACATTTCTCATGGAAGCTACCTATGCATTTTGCCTTCTCAAATAATTATGGAACCTCTTTATGAACTCATCAGCAGCTTCATCTATATGATTGTCCTCATCAGCATTCCTCAATGGAAATGGAGAATCTGTCACCCTCAGCTGCTTAACCATAGGGCTCTTCCCGAACCCCGGCAAAGCCGGTGACGCCGTCGCCGCAGAACTAGTAAGCATCTCCAACGTCCTCACCACCGCATTCATAGTCACATAATCCTCCTCCTCCTTCGCCGCCGGCGATGGCGAGAAGGGGGCACGGTGGTTGTTGTGCCTACGTTTGTTGTTGAGGTGGATGGGGAGATGAAAATTAGGATAAGCCGGGCTGTTGCTGCAGCTAAATTCGTATTCATTTGTTGGGTATGGAAATGACAGATTTCCAGCCGCAGCGGCGGCGGTGGAGGAGGAGGAGGAGGCGGACCCGTGGTGGATATGGTGAAACATGAGATTTTGAATGGCTTTCCCTGCGATCTTCCATCGTTTGAACATCATGTTGAGTTCAGCCATTAATTTACCCTTGGATATGCCTTTCTTCAGCATGTACAACATCGTACGCACTATGTTCCGAACTTTTTTTGCAATAACTGGTAGATTTTGCTCCATTTTTGTAAATCTTGAGGCTTTAGAGAGAAATAAGTGTTTGATAAACTGATTTGTAGAGAGAGAGAGAGAGAGAGAGTCGAGAATGTTTTCAATTGAATTGGAGGTGGCTCTATATATAGGGGTCCAAGGAAGAAGACGGCATTGTATTGTACTTAAAATTAAAATTAAATGACCCGTGGGTGAATGGAAACTTTAGGTTCACATTTTTGAATAGCGATTTTTTGAAAAAAAAATGTGTGATTAAAAAATAAAATAAAATAAAATTTGATTTACGTGTAAAATTATTTTATTGAAGAATATGTATTTGAAAATAAATTTTTGGAAATATAGGTTCAAACAAGGCTTACTATTTAGGCCTTGTCTGTCCCAGATTTTTCAGTTGATTATTAGTATTTTTTCTGCCGTTAAATGGTGCAACGGTACAAAAATCAAAGGAAGCTACTGACTTCTGTGTCACAATTGTCAGAGGAAAACGGATGGAAAATCAATTTTTAACTTTCAAAATCTGGACCAGACACCCCCTNATTTTTTCTGCCGTTAAATGGTGCAACGGTACAAAAATCAAAGGAAGCTACTGACTTCTGTGTCACAATTGTCAGAGGAAAACGGATGGAAAATCAATTTTTAACTTTCGAAATCTGGACCAGACACCCCCTTAGTATTTGCTCAATTATCGTATGGTCTAGATATGATTAGACAAGCCCAGGGTTTAATTTATACTAATTAATCATTAAACTATTTGCATATTTTTGTGATTTAATCATATCAGTTATATATACTCACTGAATTATCACTTGCCTCGATATTTTGTTCTAATGGAAACTATGTATATACACGAGGTGTGAAGACGGGTCAAGTAAAGTCGACTTGACTCTTAGACACCTAAGCTTGGTTCAGTCCATGACTCATCTCTATACAAGCTTAGTGACCCACGCTTCAAGTAGGGACCAGATGAGACATGAGCGACTAAATCCATTTGTCATCCTAATATCCTTGTGTCTCGAACTTGAAATTCGTGATTCTTGAACAATAATATATTGATTATAGTCACTTCTAAGCAAACATGATCTCTAGATTTAAGGCTCGTTTTCATTGATGTTCAAAATCTCGGTCATATGGCTTGATAAAATAAAAAATCAACTATAAACGTCTTTTTCCCTTTTTGACATCTTTAAAAAGTTACTTTTTAAAACTTTTTCTAGTTGAAAATCGTGATTAAATTGACATGCAATGTACCGGGAGTATCAAATTAGTTTTTCAAAACACCATTTCTATCTTCTTCTTTTTTTCTTTCTTTTTTTTTTTGAGTCGAGTGTTCGAGTTTCACCCGGCTAATTCTGAGAAGTGGCGGTCTTCCTCCTTGGCTTGTCATTCGGCTAAATCCGGATGCGATTGAAGCTTATACATACTTGAGCCGGACATTCGGAATGCAATTTTCCTCCACGTGGATCTCCCTTTACGAAGTGGGGATAGGACCCCAAAGGGACAGTAAAGCGCACCATAACTTTACCTTCACATGACATTTGCCTTTCAACATAAATATTGTCTTCCAGCTATCGCGAGAATTCGAACTTCGATGTTTCGTAGAGAAACCTCCTACTTTACTACTGCATCATGCCCGTGGGTCAAAATACCTTTTCTATTTGCAGTGCAAGTTGGTGGTGAGAGCTTTTGATTTTCAAAGTTGAACTCAATAACAACGTGAAATTTCTTCTCACGGTATTTTAAAGTAAAGAAACACCTCATTACTTTTATGAAGTTTTTTAAGTTAAAAGGGTAAATTTGGCATAGTTAAACCCGTTGGCCAAAATTCTTCTTAAGTTGAGATGTAAAGACGAAATTGAGTTGGACGTGATTTTTCAGGGGTTGCTAAATATGTTTTAAACCAAATTTAACCCAAACTTTACTTGGGTCGAAGCTTAGCGTATCTTCTCAAACAGTCGACCTAAAACTCGATAATATTAAAAAAAAAATTAATATATTTCTTTTTAAGTTGGCATCTCTCCAACGTATTAAAATCAAATAGGGGGTAATACTATGACTACGAAATCTCTTCGTTGTTTGTTCCCTAACTATTCATGCCATCTTTTCACGGTTCGACAAAATAAAATCTCGAACTAAGTAATAACTGATTTTCTATATCCGGGTCGATATGCTAATTTCTAAACTTAAAATAAGAACTATTATTTAAAAATAAATTGTTGTGTACTAGGATTTAGACGTTAGAATGAGTGAAGAAATGATTGTGGGGGTCGTTTTCCCACCACCAATAAATATCATGTATGTTCCTGCCGTGGACCAACGAAATTATTTCCATTTCGTTTACTTAGCAAGGGAGGTTTCCTTTACACGTGTTACTCGTACCAAATAAAAAATAAAAGAAAAATCTTAATTTAAGCTTGTCCCAAAATTAATGCATTTGAATTAGTCCTAAAGGGTTTGTCATGCCGTGGTCCGACCTTTTCCTACATTACAAGCTTACAACTCTTTTTGGGGATTCCAATTGCAAAATTTAAACAAAACAAAAGCAGTCAAAACTCTTTTTCTACCAAATATGACTATTCAAAAAAAAAAAAAAANAGGGTTTGTCATGCCGTGGTCCGACCTTTTCCTACATTACAAGCTTACAACTCTTTTTGGGGATTCCAATTGCAAAATTTAAACAAAACAAAAGCAGTCAAAACTCTTTTTCTACCAAATATGACTATTCAAAAAAAAAAAAAAAAAAAAAAAAATTGCACATTTTTTTTAATGCCTAAGAGAATGCATGGATCCTACATTGGACATAAACGAATATAAGTTAACAAGAAATACGCGTCAAGTTTGTCGATTATTATGTTTAGTACACTATTGTGTGCTGCTTATTGACGAGACCAATGAGTTGCTTCACATGTTTTTTTAATTGATATGAACTTGTAAATATGGTGGTTCTTGAAAGGACAAGTATTGGAGCATCGAGGAAATTACTAAGGAAAGTGGAAACACAAATATTTCGGAAAGATGATTCGTTGAATATTAGATGATCGTTAAATCAAGTCGAACACTATATGAAATTGATAGATTAACCAAACAATAGCATTCAAAATGTCTACGTGATCTCAATTCATTATTTTGGGAGTAAAAACGTAGAACCGACAAAAATGAAAAATCACAAGTCCCTTTT
>CAIGRQ010083580.1:0-11089 GCA_903798375.1 Fraxinus sp. D2006-0159
CTTCAATTTGGACTCATGATGAAACGTAGCATAGGGATCGAAAAATCCAATCTCAAATTCATCTACATTTTTCAAATCAAATTCTCCGGTATGTTGTAAAGAAGAAAAGTGTCATTGCATTGTGGTTTAAGATAGAACAATTTTGCATGACAAAGAGCTTGACTAGCAAGTTACACTTGAAACCGCACTTGTATTCTCACCGGATGTCTGAAGGTACTTTGTTGGATGATAATTTAACTATTTTCAAAGAAATTGTGGCTGAATTGGAGACATTAGAAGTTAAGTATGATAAGGACGACTTGGAATTAATGTTGTTGTGTTCATGTTTTGGCATACGTAGAAAGAAATAGCTCAGATCATTGAGACATTCTGTTGTTACATGAAGTGGTTTGAAATTAGAGGAAATATTAGATGCAGAAACCTTCATAAACGGTTAATGGCCATAGGAACTTATCGTAGAGGTGAATAAAGGGACTGGATGGACCCTATAGCAAACAGTACAGTAGAAATTTATGAATACATAAGAATCTAAATGCAACTTAGTTTACAAACATGATTGCCACTTCTTTGTAAGAGAGCAACTCTCAAATAGAATCAAGTCTTGCACACAAACTTGTCCATGTCAAAATCCCAGAATCTAGTTTATATTGATTTTTTGGTTGGAGGAGGTAACAGGAAAGTGCGCTTAAAGTTTATGAGTTCAACAGAGACTAACCTTATCTGTAAAACCTGTTAATCGAGGACGTCGTTTTCAAAGCATGGTTTTGTTCAGAGAAGATACATCATGAGAATAATGTTATAAATGATAGGTGTCCACACACTGTAAAATGTAAATATATGAAAGAGAAGAGACATGATAAGGATAATGTGGTAAACCTCATGAGTCAACCTAATATAAAATAATGCTAAGACTGATGCACCGAATTGGAAACGAAAATGCCATTAATATGAGCTCAACTTTGATGTTAGTTGAATTTTGATTCATTGCAAAAATGCTGCTGATGTTGAAACCATGTTATATTAGTCTTTTTCAGGTCATATGACTTATTCCATATTAGGTCAAGAGTCAAAACTTTGCAGGACTGCGGGCAAATTGGAGAGACATTACAAAGATTGTAGACTTGAAAGACTAATAAAATACAGTTAAGAACTGAGCTTGAATTCATCAAAAGAATCAGCATTTCATGAATTAGAACTCTGAAACATGATCATTTTTACCCTCACGAGTTAAAAAAAGGTGAAAACGCAGTGTATGCATTTGTAGGCATTTCTACTTAAGTATTAACATAAATTCTGCAATAGAAAAATTCTTTTGAGATGGGTATCAGCATAGTTGAGGATGAAGCAAGAGTATGCAGTTTTGTATTCGTGGATCACCTGAACTTCAATATGTTTGTTTGAGTGGAAGATGATAACCTCGGTCTTTCTTCTTCTCCATTCAACCTGAGAAGACAAGAAACGAACTGACACTTCCGATGTTTGAGACATCGTTAGGACAAAGGATACAGAAAATTAACGAGAAGAAAATAATAAACAACATGTAGAACTACATCAATCTGGAGAAATAATGTGATCAAACAACAAAGTCGAAAGAAGAGAGAAGCACAAATTGAAACTTCACTTTAGAACAAGTACTCAATACATGAAGAATTGGTGTAAATGAGAGTTCTTAAACATACTCCGTTTGCCCATTTTCACCATTGATAAATGCAAAACACTTCTCTTCTGAGTTGTATAACTTCACTCCTTGATAATAATCTTAATTGCAGGAACCCTTTTACTTTCAGACGAGATTCAAACTCAGTATAAAAAAGAAACAAAGAAACAAGAATAGGCAGCTTTTGCGGCTTCATACCATTATTAGAATGGTAGGCATTCTTGTCCTCTCTTCTAGTTCTGGACTTGGCTTCAATAACGAGAGGCTGAGGCTGGTGGCAAAAACATAGAGCAAAAAGAAAATGAAACGCTATAATAGTAGTATGATGGACAAAAGCCCACGCCACAAATTATACTCCTATTTCATTTGATGAACTTGTGAGTTGTGATACATATATCAAGACAAGTCTGTATAAAATAAAATACTAGCAATTCGAATTACAAAAATTGGGTGAATGAAACTCAACCGAAAAAAACAACAAAGGAATGCCATAGGCCCATAGGACTAAGAAGTATGCAGATATTCTAAGGACACTTGACAAAAAAGTAAAGGCTAATCGCTAAATGTGGATGTTAGATAATCAGGCATTGGAAGAAGACGAAGTAGCACGG
Organism: Fraxinus sp. D2006-0159; assembly: GCA_903798375.1. Lineage (NCBI taxonomy): Eukaryota > Viridiplantae > Streptophyta > Magnoliopsida > Lamiales > Oleaceae > Fraxinus > Fraxinus sp. D2006-0159. Next base: position 2,269 of record CAIGRQ010083580.1, read on the forward strand.
GAAATAGAATTCCAAATTTGGATGGTGGCATTCCAAATACCGGCGGATGCCACTCCAATGCCTACGGCTTGTGAATATCCCGATTTGGAGTCCAGCTTCGATTCCAGTTGAAGCAGTCGGGAGTGGATGACATCGAGCTTTTTGGAGGTAATATTTGAAGCAGAGTCACCCTTTTTCTTGCTTTGGGTGGTGGTGATCATTCTAAAAATGGCGTTCTACAAATCTTGAATGACTTTGAAAGAGGTTTCTTGAGTTTCCATGCCCTGATTCTCGTAATGCGCCACCAGCTCACTCGGGGTTGGTAATCTCCTCATGTTCTTCTTCTTCCCGACGGCATCCTCATTTTCCGCTTGTGATTGGCTCGGCAGCAATGGGGGTGGCGGGGGCGGTGGTTGGAGCTCCATTGCTTCTACAAGAGAAACAGAGAGATTGAGCAAAGAAAAAATTGTTTTTGGGGAGAAAAGCCCTACAAATTTTCGGCTCTCGTGTTCGGATAATGTCGTTAGATTGGACTGCAAACATAAACTAGCGACTTTTGGCTTCTTGGTTAGTACTAATATGCGCTTCTGGCCTTTTCACTTCTTACTTCTGTGAACAAGATTTAGTTTGACTAATTTTGAACTATTTTCAAATCAAATTATTTAATTTGGTATAATTTCAAACATGTTGGTGTCGATTTGAAAATTCACATCGGATCACTTGGGAACCTTCCTCAACCTTGTCAAATGAGCATTTTTTATGTCAAAATCAAACACTAAAACACAGAAAGTCGACCTAAGGCTCCACCCAAACAGATTGACCCTTAAGAAATGTCATTTGAAAATATAATCATAACACTATTGTTTGTAGATGGCAACACTGTCTACAACAACCAATCGAAGAAAAGTCACCATGATCTAAGGTGCACGACTAACGTCTACATATCATGATGATCTTGTCACAATTGAACTTTTTGGTCAATTAAATCTCTTGACACTTGCTCATATTTCTAGGTAGGACAATATATCTTCGCATTACTAGGCAAAAAGTTAGAGTCTAGCGACTTATATAAAGAGACGAAGGCTAAAAAAAAGGTTGAATCGTTAAAAGTTTCTATATACCACTTATACTCAAAGTTCAATAAATATAATATGGTTATTCTGCTAAAATTTCTATAAAGTCGACCTAAAAGTGTCACGTCATTTTTTATCATCAACACTTGACACTAGAAAGGGGCATATTGCTAAACAAGCCCACATTTTTTAGTCACTCTTTCCAAAATCTTCTATCCTTCAAAAACCTTCAGAAAAAGAGCCGTAGTGCAGTATCAAGAGGTTGTTCCAAAACCAATTTCAATGACCTAAACCTCCCAAGTAATTCCCAAGGGGCACAAGGCTAGAAGTGAATCCATGGAGGTATGAGATCCTCAGATAACTGTTGTGCATGAAGCCATAAAGCGTCTCATCAATGCAGTACTATACATCGAGCAAAATCAAACAACCACCATGCATTTTATGTTTGAGGCAAAAATGCTCAGCCACATATCTAGAAAGAATTTATGACTTTCAATAGAAGAGTCCTCCAGGAGCAAGACTGAAAACACTAAGCATGTGCATTCGAAGGCCTAAAAATTCAAGCAAGTTGGAAGCATTTTGAACTCCGAGGTCATACGACTCGTCCACCTGGAGAAAAGGCTTGTCAAAACATAAACAACACAGTCCTCCAACAGAATCGAAGGAACCATGGGAGTTGGATGGGCTAAAAGAAACGCATAATTGATTTAAAAGCCAAGTAAAAGGGAGTGGCAAAAGATTACTTTTCGAACTACTACTTTCCCTTCACTAAGGACATGCTTACAGAAGCTGGCCATAGAACTAAAGACGTCACAACTTGGTTATGAAGGAGAAGGTAACCCTATAAGTTACCTTAATAAATATTCATCTTTGATAGAGCTCAAAGGAATAATATGCATGGCCTTCTCGCTTGCCGTTGACAATAAAGTCCAAAGATGGTTCAGGTGTTGCTCCAGATGTTGGTCAGGAGTTCGAACACATAACAACAACATTTTGGTAAACATCCAGGACATTTTGCGAAATTCTAAAGAAATACGGAATCATCCCACAATACACAATGGCAAGAAAACCAACATGAATGTTGTTGTTGAGAGACATAATGGAACACTTAAGGACATGATAAGAAGTATAATAAATCATTCTTCTTTATTAAAATCGCTATGAGAAAAAGCATTAAAGGCTGAACATACATTCTGAACAAGGTACCAAGTAAAGTGGTAGCTGAAATCTCTTATGAATTGTGGCATAAGGCAATTATACATTTGGCGTTGTCCAGTTGAAGAAAGGTCATATTAGCCAAATGAAAATAAACCGGACTCAAGAACAATACGTTGCTACTTTTGGGTACATTGAACGGTCAAAAAGCTTTGAATTTTATGATCCCTCAACAAGAACCTTTTTCGAGATAGAAAATACGAGATTCCTTGAGGATGTTGAGTTTGAAAGGAGAGATGAGACCATTAAGAATGTTGTATCTGAAGAAGAACTTATTTATCTTCCAAGTATTGCTATTGACAATGATCAGCTTCTAGACATTATTCAAGATACAATCCAAGATAACGATAAAGAACTCTTCTTAAAATCAAGAAGTTGATCTTGAAGAGCAAACTTAACAACCTCAAGAGGAAGCACCATTAAGGCGATCTACGAAGTATGATTTTAAGTGATTATATCGTATTTCTTCAATAACATGAGTTTGATATACGATCTGTGGAAGATAATCAAATCAAGTTCCAACAAGTCAAACAAAGTTCACACTCTGAAAAGTGGATTGATACCATGAATAGTGAGATAAAATCCATGAAAGATGACGACGTTTAGGATATTGTCAAGTTGCCTGAAGATGCGAAACCCATTGGTTGCAAATGGATATTTAAAATCAAAAGGGATTCAAATGCAATATTGAAATATATAAAGCGCATCTAGTCGCTAAGGGTATTACTAAAAAAGAATGCATTAATTACTGAAGATATTCTCTCCAATTTCTACGAAATACTTTTTCAGGATAATAATGGCATTATAGCTCATTTTGATTTAGAGCTACATCATATGGATGTAAAGACTACTTTTCTCGATGGTAATATTGATGAAATCATATATATATGGTACAGATAGAAAAACTTGTATCAGATGATCCAAAGTTTGTGGTTTACCAACTAAAGGAATCCATCTATGGTTAGAAGCAAGCTTCTCGTCAATAGTATCACATATTTCATCAAGTCATTATCTCGTATGATTTTGATGTAAATACAATTGATGATTGTGTGTATCACAAGTTCAATGGAAGTAAATTTATCTTCCTTGTGCTTTATGTCAATGATATACTATTGGCTAGCAGCAATATAAGCTTATTGTACAAAATCAAGAGATTTCTAACTAATAATTTGAAATAAAAGATCTTGGGGACGACTCTTTTGTATTAGGAATTAAGATATATTGAGATTGCTCTCAGAATATTTTTGTGTTATCACAAAATAGTTATATTGAAAAGGTTCTTGCTAGATATAGCATGAAAGATTGTACACAAAAAGGTACTCTCATTGCTAAGGTGACAAGTTTAGTCTTAATCAATACCCAAAAAATTGTAATGGAAAGGAAAAAGATGCAAAAGATTCATTTATAAGGATCCTTATGTGTGCTCAAGTATGTACATGTCCGGATCTAGCATTTATAGTAGGAATGTTATGCGTATATTTGAGTAACCATGGGCTGGATCATTGGAAAGCAACCAAATAGTTTATGAGATATTTATAGATAACAAAAGACTACAAGCTCACATATCGTAAGTCAAAACAATTAGATATCATTGGGTATTCTGATTTCGATCTTCTAGGTTGCTAAGACACCAAGAGATCCACTTCGAGCAATGTCTACCTACTAGCTGAAGGTGTTGTTTTCTGGAAGAGTGCTAAGCAATCTCTCATAGCTCCTTCCTTCATGGCAATTAGATTCATTGTGTTAGGTTTTAATGTTGTAATTGGAAATTCCGTAAATAAAAGGGACTTATTTTTAATTTGTATAAAAAGTCAAGGAGTGATGTGCAAATAGATAAAGTTTAAGTTTTTAGGTTTAGGATTTGAGAATGGCAAAAGACGAAAAATACGGTGCAAATTTCACTAGACTTTAGTCAAAGATTGGCTCGAGCGTAAAAACAGAACCTCCGTCGCTCGACTGTCGCCCCTCCTTCGTTCAAGTGACAGCCCGTCGTTCGATTGTCGCTGAGCCTTCGCTCGAGCGACATTGTTGTCCGGAAAATTTTTCTTACTTGATTTAAGGGATTTCTTCCCGGCCCATTCGTTTTATAACTTACTTATAAATATCAAAACACCTCAGAATGTATTTTTACAAGGTTGAACATTGAGAGAGCTTGAGCTGTGAGATATTCTTCATATTTTATCTTTCAACCTTCGTCCATTAATATTGTTTTGGTGAAAAAAACATCGTCTACATAATCCAAATAACAAACATGTCTTTCATCCACATCTGTCAGAGTTTTGAAAATCGAGAGAAGTTGACTGAAGTTTCAGTCTGTGAAGAACAAGGTGCTCTTCATTAATCCACATGAGATAGATGATTCCGCAAGACTAGGAATGTTGCAAGATAACAGATTCTATGAGAGCTTTGGCGATTACAGCTAAGGATTGGTGCAAAGGAGCACAGTATCCAGGAGAGCTGTAGGAATTGCAGTTAGGAAATCATATAGTACGTATCATCGTCTAGTCTGGTAGACTGTAAGTGTTTGAATAATTTATAGAGAATTGACTGGTAAAGTGTCCGGAGTCTTTCCCAGTTGGGTTTCTCCATAATCATTCCATTTGTTGATTTACTACTTTTTTTTACTATTTATATTACATACACTGCGGTATTTAAACATAGGATTGAAACCGACTTGCATCTTTAATCATTTAGAAAAGAATTAAAAGTGATTTGTTGCTATTTAATTCATTGATCATTTTAATTTCACATAGAATACATATCCACTCCCTTTAGATATTGTTAGGATCGAACTACTCGTTTTTCACATTGCTTGTTATGAGGTAACAAATTAGGCGATATGGTTATGAAATTTTGTCACTAGGCTATAGATTGTAGATAATATCGACATACCACTTAAGATTTTCTGTAACGATAAATCAACAATGCTATATTCGAATAACAACAGAAATTCTTCAAAGTCGAAGCATATAGACATTAAGTTTTTAGTTATTAAGGAGAGAGTTCAGAGTCATATAGTGAGGCATTAAGTTTTTAGTTATTAAGGAGAGAGTTCAGAGTCATATAGTGAGGCATTAAGTTTTTAGTTATTAAGGAAAGAGTTCAGAGTCATAAAGTGTCTACAGAACATATATGAACAAACTCCATGATTGCAGATCACTCACTAAGGGTTTACTATCTAAAGTCTTTTCAGAGCGTACTTCTCATATATGTGTGGTTGATTTAGTAAGAGTTTTTATTCATTGGATGTTCTTTTGATTAGACACATGTTTGTGACACACACACACACACACACACACACATTTGGTTTTTTGAAAAATAAAGTAGATGGTTTAAATTTTGTCTACTCTCAATATATTACTTCTGTTTATGGTTTAAACATAAGATTGGAAAGAGGAAGGATTGATCTGACTATGGAATAAAGAAAGATCAGTTAGAAATAGGCATGCTTGAGATCACATTGCATGTGATTTCTTGCTACACGTCTATACTTGATCTATGTAATTGAATATATTTGGTATGGTGGTCATTAATGGATCTAGTTACCAAACAAGTGTAACGAAGGTTGCTTTGATCTCGTGCTGGTATAGGAAATGGACCAAATTGCAAATGAGGAGATGTTTCAAGACAAGAAATCAAATTTAGTTTACACTTAAGATTATGGAATACAACTGTCTTTAGAAAATATGTAGTACATGTGAGAGAATGTTGGGGTATTATTTCCTTTTGATGGACTTATATGGTTAATTAACAATTGTTATATAGACTACCTAATTAAGTAAGGCCAAATTAAGTGATCTAGTTATATGGCTCTATAAGTTTCTATTGGGTATGGGCTTTGTAATGTGAAATTACCAATTACTAGACTAATTAGGGTTAATGGGACTCTAATTGAAACCTAGTATATAAGGAACCTTACAGATTATAGTCCCCAAGGCTAATAATTCATATTGTACATCTTCCCATTCCCCTTTAATGAAGAGAATCCATTGAGTATTGTGATTAGTCTGTGGAAGACCTCAAATCTGATTGATTCATCACCATGGATTCAGATAAATTTTATTTTTTTATAGAATTCTTGATAATTTGACATGAAATCCTTTGACGTGGATGATAGATTGAATCTAAGGTTTATCTAAGGTTTTGTTCATCAATCTATTGAATTAAAGATCCAACATCCCCGACCTGCCACTTCAGTCCCTTACCAATTTAGTACCATACAATATGCTCCGTCATAAGTATGAACTATCACCCTTGGATATCTCATGTGTATATGAACCATGACTATTTTAGCATAAGTGATTGATTAGAAAAAGTTAAGTCTCTATACCCCAACCCTCCGACTTTTAGTTGGCACATTTTTCCCCAAGTGAACTTGTTTAGTTTGCCATTTCCATTGTTATTACACCACTGGAACAAACTACTTAATCTAGTTAAGTCATCGTACAACAAGTTGGTAGCTTGTGTTAAGGGATATAATCTCACATCGAATAAAGATGTAGACACAAACTAATTAATAAAGATCTTGGGCTACTCCTCTTAATAAGGTTGACCTTTTAAGATGGACCCCCAAATCTTAACATGGTATCAGAGACCATTATGCTCCAACGAGCGATTCGATCCCGTTAAGACTCCAAAAGTGAGCACGTGGATATCAAGATTGGTCTGCTCAAACGAGCCACCATCTTGCGGGAGCGTGTTAAGGGATATAATCCCACATCGAATAAAGATGTAGACACAGACCAATTAATAAAGATTTTGGGCTACTCCTCTTAANTCTCACCATCTTGCGGGGGCGTGTTAAGGGATATAATCCCACATCGAATAAAGATGTAGACACAGACCAATTAATAAAGATCTTGGGCTACTCCTCTTAATAAGGTTGACCTTTTAAGATGGACCCCCAAATCTTAACAGCTTGAAACTATTCATTGTGTATGTTGGTATTACTTGAGTGACTGCTCTGATTAGAACTTCTTTTCAACCAACCAATAAAAATTTCCGAGGTTAATTACCCCCATCCATCATTGAACTTTACTGAAAGCTTCTACCAAGTCAGTGAACTTTAAAAACTACGTGGTTAGTCACCGAACTTTAGAAACTGCAATCCCATCCATTACCGAACGAAATTATGTTAAACAACTTGATGGTTTTGATGAAGTGACGGACGGAAACACGATGTGGCATGTTTGTGTAAGTAATTCAGGACACGTGGGTGAATTTCTGGCGAGGCGGAAAATTTTGAATGGCGATGGTGTCCAAAACTTTTCATCACCAAAAAAAAATAAAACAATAATAAATTAAATCAGTTAATTAACAACACAAAAAAGACACATCATAAATCCATTATAGCCAATCATTTTTCCCAAATTGAGAACTTTCCAACCTCAATGCTGATGACAAATTGAGAGGTTGAGGAGAAATTGTCGACAAACAACCAAAAATCTACAACAAAGAGCTGCAAACATTTTCAATTTGTTACAGTATTAAAAATATTAGGTTTTTCTTTCCAATTTCATAATGGCACATAGCTCGCCCAATGCCCAAATCACCTTCAATCGCTTGAGCCACTTTACCCTGCATAGTACACAAAATGATTTAAAAATAAAAATCTTTTATAGAGAAGTTTTTGTGTACATGCATGAAGCTTGTTATCATGTTTATATTCTAGGGGTAGTAGACTTCGGAGTTGGGTCCATTACATGTTTTTTCCGGGATGAGTTTTTGGTTTATGTGGTGGGAATTTCTGATCATTAGACGTCATTGTTCTCACAAGGAGTACTACTCTTCTTTTAGAAATATGGGTTACTGTATATTTTTAGGAAATTAGGTTTGGCATTGAGAGAAATGGTACCTGGCATTGTGTGCTAAAATTCTGAAACAAAAGAGAAATTGAGTAAACATGTGAAATGAATAAACAAAGATGTGATAGATATAATGGTGTTTGAGGGGGACAATGAAACCTAAACGATGAATAAACAAATAGGGGATAGACCCAACAATAACCAGGCATGTTCTCCTGCCCATGGTGGGCAGGAGAACATTTGCCCACCGCTAATGTAGCACTTTACATTGATTTTTTCCCCCTACTTTCAGTCTTTTTTACCCATCCCGTCCCAGTTATCACCCCACCCCACCCCTTTATACGATGATTTCTTTTTTCAACTTTCCATCATTTTTACCCACCCCACCCCTTCCCTTTATATATAAATGATTTTCTCTACTTTTGTCTCAATTTTCGAGTATATTATGTGATGTCTAACGAAGTTGATATATCGTATTTTTAATATCATTTCAAAGTACTCACGACCTAGTTTTTTCCATCCTTAAAGACGTACGAAACGACCAATTGTAGCAAAAGTTACCACTTGTCGAAGTAGATCGTTCCAAAATATATAAATGATTTTTCTTATTTTTGTCTCAATTTTTCGGAATTATTACGGTATGTCAAACGAAGTCGAAATATTGCATTCTTAATACCATTTCAAAGTGTTCACGACCTAGTTTCTCCCTTCACTAACGGCGTGCGAAACGGCCAACCGTAGCAAAAGTTA
>CAIGRQ010083584.1:1923-20897 GCA_903798375.1 Fraxinus sp. D2006-0159
AGAGAGAGAGAGAGAGAGAGAGAGAGAGAGAGAGAAATGTTTGCAGATTTGTAGAGGATAATATTGGTTGTATTTGTACTCTGTGGAGGTTTAGGCTGTACTTTTTAAGGTGCTTTGCTGTTTGGTTTTGTACAAGTATTTTATATTTAGTCCATGTTTGGTTCAGATTAAAATCTGATTTTAATATCTAATTAAAATTAAAAATTAATTTTAATCATACGTTTTATGGGGTTCACAACTTTTTAACCACTCATTTCATCAATTTTTATCAAAATCTAATAAAAATCTAATTTTAATTTATATCAAACAGGATCTTACATACCATAGGTTGTATTGAACTATATATATATATATAATTTTTATGTTTTAATTCGTATACATATATATTGAATAATTTTTAATATTATATAATTAAATATTAATAAATGATATCGCTCTTACTATCGCTGATGGTCGACGTTGACTGGTCAATGCTCACCCAGGCTGAGTTTTGATCCTGGGTCCGCCACTGCGTTCAATTATAATGTATCCCGACGTATGGCCAGAATCCAAACTGCTTTACTTACTTGTTTGGTTGTTCAAATGCTTCACTAAACTTTCACTAAAATTTTACAAAGTATTAATTAACCACATGATTAGATTCATTAACTTTGAATCTGTTAACTAATTGGCAGGAATTAGTTAGAAAAGTGACAATGGCTTCATTATCTTTCCATGTACTAACTTACATAATTTAACAGAAATCGGTTTTGATTACTGAGATAATTAAAAGTTTAATTCTGCATTTTGTATTCAAGCATAGCTGTATGGCTTCATTATACTTATTATGTATCTTTACTAACTTACATAACTAAATTTAATAGTAGAGTGAAAGCTTCTCACAATGTTTAGAGAAACTGTAATAAAAAACAATTTATGTAAGATTTTAGAAAAAGCAAAGATAATCACATTAGTAAAGTAGTATATATTTTTGCTAAGACAAAACCTATGAAATCAACTTGATGTTAAAAGAAAAAATGTTGAGTATTTTGTGGAGAGGCAATTAATAGTCTCTGGGAAACTTAGAATCCTAACTGCTCCTAACTTAGAATCAAGATTAGTATCTTTTTATTTTGAAATGTAAGCTTTTCTTAACCATCAAATTCTAAAGTTACAAACATTTGTATTGTTAATTATTTGTCAGGATGGAAAGAAAATGCTGGATCCTTACATCTGCACAGCTTGATATTCTTCAACACATATTTGATGGAGGAAATAAAACTCCAAAAAATGTAGAAATTGTGCAAATAGTCTCTCGATTATCGTTGCACACTCATATCTCTGAAAAAAAAAATGTTCGCGATTGGTTTAATAACAGCCGTGCTCAATAAAAAAGAAAGCATGTTTCTACACAAGCAGAGAATGTTCGGTCGAAAAATCGTAGTTATGAAATGCAACCTAATCGATGTGCACAGAGCTTTAGATTAACATGTTTGTCTTCATTAATAACTTAGGCTCAACTTATTGCACACGTTTTTCCCTATATTATCATTTTGATTGAATTTTTTCAGATGAAAATTGTGAAGGAGAAAATGTAGTGATTGTGTAAGAAAATTATTCGTCAAGTGCTTGTCAAGAAGTCAATATACATACAAAGATTCAGGGTACCTTTTGTTATATTATAAGTCCAATATTTTTTTACGTTTCATTACTATTACATTCAATTCATTACCTATAATTTTATGTATGTTTATTAATTTTCTTCTTTAATTTATTTCTTTATCCTTGCTTGCAACATAGATTCTAATAATGAAACTCTTTGATTTTCACTTCAATTTTCCTTTGTTCTAGTTTAGTATTATGCTTATATACAATATTTTTCCCACTATTGAATTGTTTACAAAATCAACCTTTTAAAAAACTGCCTCCATTGCCATTGCCATCGTGTTATACATATTTATCTTATCTTTTCCTTTGACAATCTTTTTAAAACCATTTTTTCCTTGTTCCTCTTGTTAGGCTATACTATGGTTCATGAAAACAGTGTTATTGAAAATCCGCATTAAAGTAATCATGTGCGATATGAATGTGTATCAAATATTCATTTTAATGATGAATGTATTGAAAGAATTAATACCGAAAGTATTCATGTTGAAGCTTATGTCTGGCCATCTAGTACAATTTGTACACATTGTGATGCAAAAAAAAATTATAGAGAAAGCAAGGGCTTTTGTTGTTGTGATGGAAAAGTGAAATTACAATTACATAATATGCCTCCTGAATTATATGATTTATTTACTTCTAAATCAAAAGAGGCTCTCGCTTTTAAAAAAGTTGTTCATAGTTTCAACAATCATTTCGTATTCACTTCGTTTGGTGTTAAATATAATAGAAAGTTGTGTAAAAATAATAAAGGTATATATGTACTTTCAGAGTTCAAGGCGAAGTGTACCATTTCATAAACCCACTTGTACTGATTGTTGGGAATCATGCATATTTACAGTTATACTTCTACGATGCTGAAAACGAGATTCATAATATACTCAACAGTTTAGAAAAGTTTTGTGAATTAAATTTAAGAAAATTGATAAATATTTTTTTTAAAAAAATATCCATTTTGTTACTTCTTTCGACCATTACGTGAAGTTACTAATATAAAATTATGTTGTATATTACTGAGGTGTAATCCATGTCTCGATCAAAGTGGCTGTAGATGGATCTCGAATATTTGCATATGGATCTTCATTTTAACATGCCAACATCAGACTAAGTGGTTGTAGTTTGAGTTGATGAAGGCCCATCTGCAAATATTCTACTTCGAGATTTATTAATTTATGGACATTCAGGTAATGCATATAAAGTTCAATGCTATTATGGTTGTTATGATCCACTTCAATATTCATTACTTTACCCCTATGGAGAACCTAGATGGCATGAAGGTATTGAAGAGTTAAACCTCAACGCTTCATGAGTTCAAGTCGCTCAAAATTTAGTAGATGTTAATAACATGAATTCAGCAGATCAACTTTTGGAAATAGAAGATCATGGTACATTTTATTTATTATATTTAATAATAGTGATTTCCTCTTTAGTAAATAATTTATTTATTTTGGGCTCATTTTTCATTGTTTTTAAATTTTTGTAGTTTTAAAGACACGGAAAAAACGACTTGTTGTATCGTGTTGGGAGTATTACTATTACAAAATTCAAATTAGGTCTAACAATTATGTGCTTCTACATATTGGCAGACGTTTACAGCAATATGTAGTGGACGTGTATATTAAAATTGAGACTGCAAGATTAAACTTTTTTTCACAATAATCAAAGAGCTATAAGAGCTGAACTTTATCGGGAAATTATAGACAATATACAAAATGGTGAGAATCGAGGTTATAAAATTGGAAAATCAATAGCTTTGCCCATTGAATTTATTGGTGGTCCTAGAAATATGACTAAAAGATATATTGATGCAATGTCTTTAGTTCAGAGATATGAAAAACCTGATGCCTTTTTACAATGACATGTAATCCAAATTGGACTAGAATAAAACGTGAAAAGCATAATGATTTAAGTACAAAATAGGTCAGATTTGGTAGTACGCATATTTCGTGCCAAGCTTGAAGAATTGAAAATAGATTTGATTAAGAGATAATTGTTAGGTCCTATAGCTGCATATGTTTATATGTTTGAATTCCAAAAAAGAGGATTACATCATGCTCATTTCCTTCTGATATTTAAACAAAGTTTGAAGCTTAGAAACCCTTCACAAGTTGACAAAATTGTCTCGTGTAAAATACCAGATCGAAATAAATACCCTCACTTACATGATGTTGTTGTGAAATATATGATGCGTGGTCCTTGTGAACGTTTGAATCCTAACATGTTTGCATGGAGAACAATAATGTATGAAAAAATAAATACCAAAAGGAATACATTCAACATACTTTGCTAGGTAATGATTCATTCCCACTTTATAAGCGTCGCAATGATGGTATAAGTGTTAAAGTAAAAAGGTAGTTATTAGCCAATAGATGGGTTGTACCATACAATCCTTACAATTTAGCTAAATATGATTGTCACATTAATGTAGAGATATGCTCTTCTATTAAAGTTGTTAAATATTTATACAAGTACGTATATAAAGGGGACGATCGGATTCATTTTACTTTGAATAAAGTAACAAATGAGCATTTCATTGATGAGATTACAAATCACCAAGATATCTGCCCCTGAAGCTATATGGAGGGTATTTAGTTTTGATTTACTTGATATATCTACTGTAGTAGTTTCCTTACAACTACATACTAAAGATGCTCAATTTGTTACATACAGTAATGCAGATGATTTATCAAAAGTTATAAATAAAGACTTTGTTCACCGAACAATGTTAACTAATTTTTTTTAAAATGAATATGCCAAATAAAAAGGCAAGGACTTTACAAAGAATTTCCTACACATTTTGTGTGGGATGCATCCATGCGAATTTGGACTCCTCGAAAATAGAAAAATATTATTGGTCGAATAGTCACTGCTAATCCATCAGAGGGTGAGAGTTATTTTTTACGAGTATTATTAAATCATATAAAAGGACAAAAATCTTTTGAAGATTTAAGAACAATTAATGGTGTTGTTCTAACTACTTATCGTGAAGCAGCACTTTTCCATGGTCTTCTTAATGGAAATAATTATTCTGGGATATGTTTAACTGAAGCAATTACTTATCAAATGCCCATAGTATTGTGCCGACTCTTTGCCAACGTGTTGACTTTATGTAGCCCAACAAGTCCAAGAACTTTGTGGGATAAATTTAAACATTTTATGCTAGAAGATTATTTACATAAAGGTCCAACACAACACGATGTTGAGATCAAAGCTTTACATCGTATAAAATCTTTGCTAGAGAATGTTGTAAAAGTATAAAGGATTACTGATTGGTAGATTTTGATTTTACTATCAACGATGATGATATGTTTGAACTGTGATTGCAGAAGAAACTACAAATATTAATGTTAGGTTAGACATCCATTGTAAATAAAGGGCACAAATTGTTTATGATAGTATTCTAAATTGTGTTTTAAATGGTAATAATTGGATTTTTTTTATTGATGGTCCATGAGGTACCGGGAAAACATATTTATACAAAGCAATAGTTGCTGCTATATGATCTCGAAATCTTATTGCATTAGCAACTGCATCATCAAGTGTGGCTGCATCTTTATTACCTGTTGGTCAAACATGACATTCACGATTCAAAATTTTGAGTAAACGATCTGCACTTGGTAAACTTTTGGGGTGAAGCAACAATGGTGTATAAATGTGCTTTTGAAGCTTTAGATAAATTGTTAAGAGACATTATTGAATGTCAATTATCATTCAGTGGAAAAGTCATTGTGCGTGGGGGAGACTTTCGCCAAATTTTACCGATTGTCAAAGAGGAACAAAGACAACATAATGAGGCCAAGTTTAGTTTTTTCACATTTATGGAATTCTTTTACACATCTACCATTAATTCAAAATATGAGAGCTAAATTAGACCCTTTTTGCAAATATTTACTGAAGAATGGAAACAGAATTGAGAAAGAACATTCATGCCAAATGATTAAGTTTCTTGAAGACATCATTATCAATTTCAAAGAGGAATTAAAATCATTAAGAGAATTAGTTAACATAGTATTTCCCGATTTCCAAAGATACGGTGACAACTTAAATATTATGATGAATAGAATTATTTTAACCCAAAACAATGAATATGTAAATTTAACAGATAATATATTACTTAAAGACATTCTAGGAGAGAAATTTACATATTTTAGTTTTGATGAGTCATTGATAAAAGTGAAGGATTCATTCGTTAAGATTTTTTAAACAGTCTAACTCCGAATGGTATGCCTCCACATGAACTTGTGCAAAAAAAATCGTCCAATAAAATGTGATTTTAGTTGAACTTGCAATAGGACTAGACTTATTTGTCTTGACTTTAAACAAAATGTGATTTTAGTTGAAATTGGAATAGGAGAATTTTGCGGAAAACAAGTGTTTTTACCTAGGATTCCTTTCATTCAACTTGAAAGTGATAAAAAGTCAGTACCATTTACAAGAATTCAGTTTCCAGTGAGTCCTTGTTTATTATGACCATTAACAAAGCTCAAGGTCAAACTCTAGGTTTTGTTGGCTTATATCTTCCTGAATCTGTGTTGTCATATGGTCTATTATATGTTGCATTATTCAGGGCTAGAACAAGAGGAAATATAAAAGTTTTGATTAAACCTTCTGTCAAACATAAATTACATACTTGTTGTACAATTAATATTGTTTATCATGGAATCTTGGATTCAATACATAGCAATTAACCATTTAAGCAATGCTTATACCGGTCACTTAACAAACATTCAGGTTCAAATTTAGTTTTATAAAGATAAATTGAAACTTATTATATAATTAGTTTACAGCAGAGAGATTGAAGAAATGCTATCTTTGTATTGATCTCTCCGGTATTGTTGGGTTTTCTATATTTTTTAAATTTCTAAACACACCCGCTCACCATAGTCAATTTAGACGGTGTCCGTCTGTGCACGGAGATCAAAGACCATAACTCCATAGTGCACAGAGACATGGTCTCTGGACTCATGGAGACACGGTCTCCGCATGTGGAGACATGGTATCTCCATGATGCACAGAGAAAGTCTCCACACGCGTGGAGACATCGTGTCTCCGTATGCTGAGGTACCTCCGTGTGTAGAGACACCATGTATCCGTGCACGAGGAGACTCTCTCTGTGCACAGCGAAGATATGATATCTCCGTGGAGACGCGAAGAAACGTTCTCCATGTCCAGGGACACCATGGTCTTCGCACACGGTCTAGACCTTCTCAGCACACCGCCACACTACGAAAATCCTTACATTATTCTATGAATATCTCCTTGTAACAAAAAAATATATCCCTTTCTTTGTGGTCGTCAATAATATATTCATTTTTATAACTCACCGATCTTTTATAATTCAAAAATCTCATATAATTCAACAATATTCAACAATCTAGTAACTTTAGAACCTATCTATACCTACACCACATACCTGTACATCTAATAATGAAATGTAATAGTGAGATGTCATCATATTTATTTACATATATGACTTATACTAATTTTTACTCAATATATGGTCATTATTGTACTTGATGAAGTTTCACTGAATTGATTTACTTACCCCCACACCTTGATGAAATTTAAATAGTGAACTGATTTGCTTGCCCATACCTGATATAGTACTAATTTTTTTTCAAATATATTCTAAACTTTGATTGACAACCTAATGTACACACGTACTACACTTCTTTATAAAAATGCTTCATCCGATTTTTCCACGTAGACATTTGTTTTAGCCAACCTCCATTCTCAGTATATAATATACACCCTAGAATGGAAGGAAAATACCAACTAATACTAGAAATTGTTTCAAACAACCAAAAGTGGAAAGCTAAGGTCATTGTGGTAGAAAAACAATCACTGAAGCCATCAAAGCAAGGAGGAAGGTACCAACATTTGATGTTAATGGATACTCATTAACTCTTGTTGATTATAAATATGGTTTTAAATTTAGTTATTATCTATTGTCTTCATTTTCAAACTATTTAGGCTTCTCAATATATTAATACAAATTCATTTTCTAGGGTAATACTATCCAAGCTAGCTTATACAACTCCAACATCACTGCTTTTGAGGTTCAGCTTCTTCTCGGTAAAACTTATACAATCTCAAAAGCTTATGTGAATAACAATATGGCTAACTAAAAATATTCAATGGGACATCTCCAACGGACAATATCAGGAGAAACTCTTGTTGAAAAATTAAATGATGATAACCTGGAATTTGTTTTTTCAAACTATCGCCTAACACATTTTCACAAAGTTGAACAATATATGGATACAGATGCTGATTTAAGTAAGAACCTCCACCTTCATACTTCAAATAAAATTATACAAAAATACAAATATGTATTTGTAGTTGAGTTTACAAATATACACTGATCCTAACAAAAGTTTACGTTTGTTTCAGATATACTTGCAGTTGCAGTTGCAATTGACTCCTAAGCATCTGATTCAATCAAAAGATGGCAGCCAAACACGGGTACACGATATAATACTTCTTGACAAGAATTTCAAAACAATGATACTAACACTTTGGGATTCATTTGTTGATTGAGAATGTGTGCTACTAGCAGACAACATTGAGAAAAAATCAGTGATATTTTCAACACATCTCCAAGTTGCATCATTCTTTGGTATGTTGTAGTTTGTATTTAGTATATTCTATATTTTATGAGTGTGTTCTTCACATTATGTGACTACTTTGTTTTCCATAATGATATATTATTAGGTTTGAAATTGTCCACAAAAATTCGTAGCACTTTCTTTATAAATACACCTTTTGATGAAGTCAAAGGAATGGCAAAATGGTATGTAAAGGTTGCTATAGTTCATTGTTTTTTTCTATCATTGCTACACTTACTAATGTAGCAGCTTATTCTCTAAGGATGAAAGACAATTCCATGAAAATAGACAATTTGGTGTTGAAAAAACCATACATGGACAAAAGCCCGATTACTATTTCTCCATTTGTACGTAGTAAATTTATTCATATTCAAAATCTTCTGGGACGCCTCTTAGCGGTAATAGGTAGCTTCTATTCTCATTCTTTTCCCAAAATATACGTATGTAAGAAGATAAACCCAGTTATAAATTTGTGTGAACAGCGAAAGTTTTATTGGGTGAACGACACAACAACCACAGACACCATCGATAAGAGATCTTGGTACATGGCTTGGAACAATTGCTATCGAAGATCAAATGTTAATTTTGGATAAACATATCTTTGTATTTTTTGTAAGAATCTAAATTCTAAAGATATTCCTCGGTAGTAATCACCGATTAATCTTCCCATTTTCCTTATGTCTTTGTTTCCTCATGTCTTCATTTATTAATACTCGAATATTATTCACTTAGGGCTAGAGCATATGTGTAGCTCATAGATTTGACTGGATCACTTAATGCAAGTGCGATTGGTGAACTCGCTGAAAAACTGCTGTTTACAAATTCGCGATCCCTGATAGAGCAAACCAATTTTGTAAGAAATTCAACCTAACTTAATCATTTTTCCATATGTACATACTATATGATTAACATATAGGGTTCACAGTCAATCTTCCAAGAGGGTCATTCAAAAAATGAAAAATAAATAAATAAATAAAGAGAATTTTACTTAAAAGCAACACAAACTGAACTCAATTCATGAAGTTACAAATTTGACATCATCTCTGTCACAGATTTGGACCATAAAAATCTAGCAAAACAAAGCCAAACAAATGATGATTGTGAAGTTATGGCAGCTACACCAGCTGAGAACATCATTGACACAGACTGTCAAGAAGATTGGTCACCTCCAGCGAAGAAAGCTCTATTTAAGTCTTCGTAACATTAGTCCACATCAAAGGTTGATTGTGATGAAAACACAAATTCAAAACTCCTGGGTACAGATGCATTAATTGGAAAAGAAAAGGTGGAGTAAATGAAGAATGAAGTGTCTTTTGGAAATAAACTTTTGAGAAGCACAGTTTGTCCTGTAGTTTTGTTTTGTTTGTTATAAAACATGCTCGTGCTTTTGTATATATGTAGACGAAACTAATGAATGTTGAAAAATGATGTATATTGAACATGATAACTACATCATTATCTTACTTATCTCTTGTATATGTATCATTTTTGTTATCAACATTAATGAATCAGTTCTATTTTCATTTTTTCCTGTGTATTAGTTAAACTGGACATCATGAACTTCTCTTTCGATTCACGGTTATTTTTCAATTGCAAATATACCAGCTCAAATTAAAGTTGCTGAAGAGAAACAATTTGCCAAATTCAAGTTACAGACGTGTCTCCACGATGCGCGGAAGTCTACATAAGGAGGAACGCAGACCGTGTCTCAATGCACACGGAAGACACGGTCTCGTGTCTCCGTTGACATGAAGCCTATGTCTCCGCACACGAGATATGGACGTCTCCGTGTTCGCAGAGACACGATCTCGTGTCTCCTGTGGAGCCGTGTCTCTTATGAGCACGGAGACACAGTCTTGCAACAAACAAATACGCATGCAGCACTCTCAAACAACAAGTACTTTTTTCACTAATTTTACTTTGTTAAACAGGAAAGAAATCTGTAACTATTGCCACAGTAGAGTCTTGTGTTCCAAATAAAATTCACTCCATGAGGCTAGTGGAACGGTTTAGAAAAGTGCAAACATTTTGCTCAAATGACAAGTAGGATTTTCATCTGCGACAAGTGAATGTTTTTTTTGTCAATGTGACTGATGGAATTTAAAAGAGGGATGGATGGATATTTATTTTCTAAAAGTGGGTGAAGAAGCAGTACCAAAGTTAAATGCTATTACTAGAGTTTTGCTTGAAAGATAAGACCACATCAGGGGACGCCTGTTCGTCCAGGGCTCACATGGCCCTTGACAAATTGCAAAACTCATATTACAAAGGGAAAAGCCCCGACGGCCACAGCCGCCCCCCCCTCCAATTGGCACCTCGGTTTTTTGTCTCGATTCAATGACCGGGACAAAAAGCATGGTCCTATTACAAAGGATGGGTAAAACTTTCAAACTCATTCTTGAGGCCGCCCCCCCTCCAATTGGCGCCTCGATTTTTTGTCTCGATTCAATGATCGGGACAAAAAACATGGTCCTATTACAAAAGACCTTCCAAACTCATTCTTGAGGCCGCCCCCGCCTCCAATTGGCGCCACTGTTAAAAAGCATGGTTCCATTACAAAAGACGGGTAAAACTTCCAAACTCATTCTTGACCTTTTGACTTCACGTTTCCTCATTGTCTGCTTCAGAAATCCTGCAGTCTATCTATTTAAAACCCATACAAAACCTACTTGCCGAGAAACCCACCCATTGCCTCTCTCAGTTTAATCAAATACTTTCACAGCGAAAACCTTCAAGAAATGGCAAAATCACCAGAAACCGAGCACCCTCAGAAAGCTTTTGGATGGGCTGCCAGAGACCCATCTGCCCATTTTTCTCCTTTCAACTTCTCCAGAAGGTATAGATCACGATTCTTTAGTTTTTGGGCTATATTACCGTAATACTTGTGCGTTTTATTGTTGGTTATATTTTGAAGGATTTGGTGTACTTTTGCAGGGCCACAGGTGAGCGTGATGTGCAGGTTAAAGTGCTGTATTGTGGGGTCTGTCATACGGATCTTCATATGGCCAAGAATGAATGGGGCTTAACTCAGTTTCCTATTGTTCCTGGGTAAGATCTCCCCCCACAATCCCACTTTATACGCACACAATTTCCATTCTAGTATTGTTATGATTAATGATTGAGATTTATATAAAGAGTTTCAAAGTCTGAAACTGCCTGTAGTGTCCTGTATGTAGCTTTACTTTCTTTTCTTGTGTTAGTCAATACTTAAGCTGAAATTAGTATCCTGAGATGGATATCTAATCCACCAAAATGAATAAACTACTTTTTTGCCGGTTAGGATGTGTTTTTGTAGATTAAAGGAAAGTAACCGATTCACATGTTGAACCGGGCTGTTTATTGCAGGCACGAGATCACGGGCATAGTCACAGAGGTTGGTAGCAAGGTGGAGAAATTCAAGGTCGGGGACAAAGTCGGAGTTGGAGGCATGGTTGGATCATGTCGTGAGTGTGATCAATGTGCCAACGATCTTGAAAATTACTGCTCGAAACTTGTACTCACCTACGGTGCGCGTTACACTGATGGCACTGCTACATATGGAGGTTACTCTGACATAATTGTTGCTGATGAGGACTTTGTTATTCGTTGGCCGGAGAGCTTGCCCCTTGACGCCGGTGCTCCTCTCTTATGTGCTGGGATTACAACTTATAGCCCCTTGAAATACTATGGACTCGACAAGCCCGGATTGAATATTGGTGTCGTTGGTCTTGGTGGGCTTGGCCATGTCGCTGTGAAATTTGCTAAGGCTTTCGGGAGCAAGGTGACGGTGATCAGTACATCTATTAATAAGAAGAAGGAAGCCACTGAACGTCTTGGTGCTGACTCATTCTTAGTTAGCCGAGATCTACAAGCTATGGAGGTGAGAAATTTATATGAATAAATGTTACAACTCTAAAAGCTCTAACTTTTAAACGAGGTGGTTCAATATTGAGTTTTTGTGACGTGTTAATAGGCTGCAGCTGGGACGTTGGACGGAATCATTGATACTGTGTCTGCTGCTCACCCCCTTCTACCCTTGGTAAATTTGTTGAAGCCTCATTCACATCTTATCATGGTTGGTGCCGCAGAAAAGCCACTCGAGGTGCCAATGTTACCTCTGATTTTTGGTAAGCAATTCAGTCGATGTTTCTCACTCGTTTCAATTTGAAAATAATGGCCTAACATAAAGAGTATTTACAGGTAGAAAGTCAATAAGTGGCAGTGGAGGTGGAGGATTAAAAGAGACTCAAGAAATGGTCGATTTTGCAGCAAAACACGACATATTTGCAGATGTCGAGATCATTTCCATGGATTATATCAACACTGCAATGAAGCGTCTCGAAAAAACTGATGTTAAATACCGTTTTGTCATTGATGTTGCAAATTCATTAAAGGCAGAGTAAATTATGCTTTTGATCATTTTCGTGGGGAATTTGTGTTTCGGGACTTACTTTACACCACCTATAAAATAATTGATCTTTCTGTGTAAAACTTTTTTGTTTTGCTGTTAATCCATATTGTGCTACATTGGAAATTCAGTTTTTTACAGTAATCTGTTAATGAAGAAACCTGATGCATGGTCTCGCAGGGAAAAGACGGTGAAGTAGAAGTTACACTAGAATGTACAATACCAGAATAAGTAGCACCAAATTATTACACTAGTCTAGTTTAGAATTCTATTTCTCTGTCATTGAGAATAAAAGTACTGAAAAAAAAAGGTCATGTATTGTGAGAGTAGAAGTCAAATTATCAAATTTATTCATGGCCAATGTTAATTTATTACTCCTCGAAATCATGGGGTTAGTTAAGGTGCGTGCAAGTTGGTTCGGACATCCACGATTATTAAAAAAAATAATAATAATCTCCTACGGACGATTATTTCTTGTTGTTTTTTCATATTTTTAATTTGTCATATAATATCTTCATCATAAATTTTATTTAATATACATAACAAAACTGTCATATTCTTATTACTTGATTTCTGTACAACCTTTTAGGTTTACAGAATTATATAAATATACTTATTTAGGCATCAAACTCTATAGTCAAGCTCAATACGAGTTATGACAATCAAGTTGGCTACCTAAAAATTGAGTCACCAAATCAATATTTTATTCTTCTTTAACTATATTCAATTATTTTTCGTGCATAAAAATACCTGAAACTAATGTATTGAGAATATATATCTTATTGTAATACTCTAGTCAAACTAATAAAATTAAAATAAGAAATGGATAGTAAACATGTGCCAAGTAGAGATAAACTTATAATGAGAGAAGGTAGAGAAAGAAAAAGAAGCAATAAAAAAAAACGAAGAAAAAGTCAAACTAAAGCTCGATCGAAAAAGTAAAAAGAGGAAGAAGAAATTGATATTGGAAAGAGAGAGTGCAAGATTATAAACTTGGTGTGCCTTCTTTTAATTGTTAGTTATAACAATGTTAATTTCTATTATGGGGCGAGTTATACAAGAGAAGATGTAAACATAGAATTTTAAAAAATGAAAATGTTTTTGGTGGTAATTACATCAATACAGATATTTAAAGATTAATTTTTAAAAATCAGCTCTAAAATTTATTTATTCAAAAATCATGTACTATATTAAAACCTGTTTCGCGCGGGTGAATCGGGTCTCGCTAACAAGTAAGAGAAAGATCAGACGATTGTGTAAGGAACGGACCTCTTGAGACAACGTCCCAAATAGGGATGCTTCTATTTATGAAGATGTACAATGAGTGAGAGACAAAGTGCCTCTAAGGGGCGCAAGCACACAGAACAAGGAAAGTAAAGATAATGAAAATTACATATTCTCTATTTGAGAGTTTGATTCAAGGGTCTTTTTTTCTATGCATTTTCTTCTTTTTATACTTCCGGAACAGTTGTTGTAAAATCGCTTAAAACTGCTAGTCGTCCTGTAACTACCCACATTCTTCATCATGGTTGATTGTGTTATGGAACTTCCGTTTCTAACTGCCGTATTTACCTTCAATATTTAAACTGCTAATAACCGGGGCTTCCTAGGTCGTGGGGCATGAGGAAATTGCCCTTTAACTGCTTTGGTAACAATCGCTGGAAATAGTACTGTATCCAAGTTTTGGACGTTCCGGAGATAATGCTGTCGCCTTAAGTATTAATAAGGCACTGCGTCTTACAGCTTTGGGCGATGATGAGCTTTCATTGCACGACTAAGTCTCGACCCTTTTACCTAGCTTCCCTTAGGCCTATCCTTCGAATTTCCTATTCGGGGCCTCACTTCTTGGGCCATACTTCCATTTCTTGGGCCATCTAATTTTTTGTGTATCAACAACTACCCCCCAATATGGCAAAGTTAATGTAGATTCATTAATCTTATACCATATTCATTCTTTGTACCTTCCCACGATACTTCAACTCCTAAGAAAATGGAAGACTCCTAGTCATAATTGTTGGTGGTGTCCTTATATATTCCAACAAGTGAGACATAGCGCCATTCTCATAAATCAAGGGTACACTACCTCTTCGCGCCATTACATCCACATTCTGCATTGTTGAACCTTCATGGGATTACTGTTCATCTTCTCGCTTCCTCCCTCAAGCATTCGCACTCTAATATCTTATGGCGACATCACGGAGCTCTTTTAGTTTCGAAGATTACCAAGAACTCCTCACCAGATCCTACGTATCTCCAACTTTCCTATCATCAGCAAACTCTGACCTTAATGAATTTTATCTGGGCCCATCATTCAATGATACTGATCTGTGGGGCAAGCCGCGGTGGGCCAGTTGTTTCCATGTACTCAAGATCCCCATTTTCTGAATCCTTTTCCATTAAAGCCAATCCGGGAAAGAGTTATTCGTACTTGACCCAAATATGATGCTACTTTTCGATTTTAGCATGCACATATGATGAAGGATGGCCCCACCAAAGCAATTTTTGATCGCGCTAAAATTTCTGATTTGTTAGAAATCGCCCTAATTTCTGGTCTTCTGAATATAATACTTTTGTCTTCCCTCTTAGCCCAATGTCCATTACTTTAAGAGATGTTGGGGTTTTGGTTAACCTTCCACCTCTGGGCGATACCATTTTCCCTAATATTATGGTCACTGGTGCTGCCCCAAATTTTGACAAAAAAATTTACTGACTCTTATTCGGCTATGCAAAAAATTTATAAGAATACTACTGTCGAACCCACCCATGCTGAGCATGTAGCCTTTCTTCAGGTATGGCTATGTAAATATGTCTTGTGTGTGCCCAATATGAAGCTTTCCATGTCTTACTTACCCATAGCACATATGTTAGCACGTGGTAGATCTCTGTACCTCTGTTCGTTACTCTTAGCTACATTTTATAGAGGCATGGCTTCTCTCCAATCCCAGTTGAGGAATAGTGCATCTCCTACTGGTAGTAGGCCCCTTTAGCTCGCTCAATTGTGGCTGAGAGCCTATTTTCCACAAATTGGTGCTTTCCAAACTTGGCCTGTTCCTTTATGTTTTTCTAAGAGTTTGACGGACCGTTTTCACATCATTACTAAGGTGGAGGCAGAGGCTGTTGATACTCGTAATGCTATTTTGGCCCAAGGTTTTTCCATAGCTCCTTTTAATCCTAATTCTGCCACCCATCCTTTATTTGCTCGACTCTGGCCGGCTGTGAAGCGCAGGCTGTTCGCAACCGATGTCAACCGTGCCTTCCACTTGTTGGAGAATCCTGAAAACTCCCATGTTCCTCCTGTTTTGGCCATTTCTCCATCTTCCAAGAATCCTATTTCTCCCCTAAAGTTTTCCCATGTTCGTGTTAAACGTGCTGTAACCAAATCTGCCTCATATGGTTCTTCATCTATTTCAACTGACACCACCAAGGATACCTCCAGCCATAAAAGACTAGCTTCTACCTTGCCAATTTTACCAGATGATGATGATGATATTCCCCTCGTAGCCAAAAGAAAGGAATTTGACTTTACTCCTTCATGTAAAGCCTGTTTACACATAAAGATTCTTCGTAGATTGATATGTTGCCTGGACTTTTCAGAAAGGTACTGCTTCTCCTTTGAAAGTCCTGCCTTCACCTGATCCTGCTCCTCCAACTTCTATTAAGGTTTCTTCGTCCAAGTCATTTGGAGAAGGGACTTTAGCCTCCAGTCAAGTTGGAGGATCTCAATTTTCCCAGAATGTCGACCCCCTACGTGCTAAGCCAGAAGGTAGTACAGTGCATAACATCTTTTCCTTGGTCCATATAATTGAATTATGATTCATCATGGCTTGATTCTCCCATAAATTTGCCCGTCGTGGGAAAAGCTGCTAGTTCAGATAAAGGAAAGTCTCCCCAGGTGGTTGAAGTGCTTGATGATGTGCCCCAAGTTACCCAAGCTGTCGATGTGGTATCCTTTGCTTTGCCTTTCATCTTTATTTTGTATAATGTAATAGGAGTCCTGAACACTTGCCTTTTCTTTGTAGGAGGCTGACTCTATTCTAAGCTCTATCAAGACATGCTTACTTCTTAGGAACGGGAGAAGATAGATTCTGCTCCTGACTTATCTTCAGTTGGCAATCCTTCTACTTCATCTTCCTCAAAGAAAATATGAAGGTCCTCAAGCAGTCTTTGCTTGAATATGTTGCTTTCATAGACATGGATGTCCATTGAGCCAGTGCTTCTGGCCAAAAGGCTACCTTTGAGCATCTAAGTGCGAAGATGGCTCAAGCACTTGAACTCCTTTCGCTCAACATTTCAGCTGACTTCAAGCTGTCATTGACGCTTATTCACTCAGAAAGCAGTTCTTTAATAGCCAGAAATATTAAGTTGAAAACCCAACAGACTCAGTACCTTCGTGCCTCCAATGAAAATTAGTCTTCATTCAAAGAGCTTGAGAAAGCCAAGGACCATTTAAACGAACTCTTTTCTGAAGTTATGGTTGAAGATTCCCTGATGATAAAATTGGCCGCAAGATAAAGGAACTTCAAGCCAGAAATGTTGACTGCAGGGCTAGGCTGGCTGCGAAGAAACGTACTGATGCTCGAGAAATTGAGCGACATAGGCCCTTACTTGAGCATTATACCAAGCTAAACGTTGATGAGGATTATGTGATCGCGCTTTCCAAGGTTCCCAATAAGCAGGGTGATGAATGGGAAAAGCTTAGTGAGCAAATATGCTCCATGTGGGGAAAGTTGTAGTTTAGGATGCTTGGTTTAATATTCTTTCGTAGGACGATGTCGTCCTAGAACTGTTTTTTGTAATTCGTGACTGGTAGTTGTTTAATGAAGTAGCTTTACATTTATTTACATCCTGTGTTTTGCAAACATTTTTGTAACAAAGCAATCAATGCATCCTATATTGTTGATATTCTTCAAGGTTTAACTACTAACCTCATACCCCACTTTCGTACATTTCTTTTAGTGCACCTCTACGTGGAACAAGACTTTTGACTTTCTGGCATTCCTTTCGGATTAGTTCCTTCAATTTTCGATTACTGCATATCTAGCTATTCGTATTCTACCTCTTTACCTTCAAACTTCTATAAACTGTGCATTCATGGTGTGCTTATCGTCTTCATCCTTATTCATTGCTTCTAAGTTCAGAAGATCACATATCATCTTTTCCAACTGAAATGACTCATTCTCTTTCCAAATTCGTCATCCGTTCTTGACGTGTCTTTTGGTATGGGAGATATAGAAAATATTTTCTAGCCAATAAAAGTCTTCTCAGCGTCCCTTCCATTTATGATCTCCAGTGGGAGACCTAGATGTGAAACTAATGACCTGCTGATGACGTCTCGTTTATTTGAACGTAATCATCCAATTTAGTTGTACTTTGTGGACACGGTGTGTTCTTATATTTGTTCGATTTCCCATATGAACGGAACATACCTTTTCATGTACTTACCATTGGTAAACCTTATGTGCCTAGTGCCATCTAAATCTTCTAAGTGATAAGCCTCATTTGGCAATATGTTTTTCACTCTATATGGTCCTTCCAAGTTGGGTTACCACTTGCCATACTTTGAATCTTTACTATCCAAAGGAAGTATTGTTTTCCACACTAAATCGTTCAGGCCAAAAGATTTGGCTATGACTTTTTTGTTATAGAACTTGGCCATTTTTTGTTTCTGGACTTACAGTCTGTCTAGGACGTCCAATCTTAATTCGTCCAACTCTAACAGACTCTAGACTAGTGATTCTTCATAATCACCATCACTTAGGCTACTTTGCAGACCTGCTCTAATTAACTGCACATTGATTTCCATAGGCACCATCACTTCTTGTCCATAAGTAAGCTGAAAAGGGGTTACTTTAGTACTTGAGCGTGACGATGTCCTGTAAGCCCACAAAGCCTTGTTTAAGCATTCATGCCAATTCCTGGCATTTTCGTCTATCATCTTCCTTATAATGTTTTTTTAGCGTAATAAGGTGTGGAGATTACTAGCTTAACCCCAAACTCGCTCAAGAACTCTTTCACTTGATCTCCATTTAGAGAAGTTCCGTGATTCATCATCAAAGTCTGTGGTATCCCAAACTTATAGATAATGTGATCATAAATGAACTCNTATCATCTTCCTTATAATGTTTTTTTAGCGTAATAAGGTGTGGAGATTACTAGCTTAACCCCAAACTCGCTCAAGAACTCTTTCACTTGATCTCCATTTAGAGAAGTTCCGTGATTCATCATCAAAGTCTGTGGTATCCCAAACTTATAGATAATGTGATCATAAATGAACTCTATAATACTCCTCTGGGAGATTTCTTTTAAAGGTATAGCTTCCACCCATTTAGTGAAGAAAT
>CAIGRQ010083597.1:1948-15319 GCA_903798375.1 Fraxinus sp. D2006-0159
TTTTTTTTTTTTTTTTTTTATTTTGCGAAATTATAAAATAGATATATTGTATTTTTTATCATTTAGTTTAGTGGATTGTTTTGACCCGTGTCATGATGTCATGGATGTTTCCCTTTGGGGTTTACTACATTACATTCAGTGTTCAAGTCTTAATAAGTATGTTAATTTTCGCACTTAATTAAAATCATCCGAACACAAATTTAACATGCACGTTGTAGTCACAACTGTTAGAAACTGAGTATAGACTACTGTCTACATTAAATAGTATAATTAAAATGAATTTTTAATTTAGCTAGGTTTTAGAATTTTCACTTGGAACATCTTCACGTTCCGTCCTATCATTTTCACTGTTGTCAACCTATTTTGTATTTTTAGTTTGTTCTACGTCATTATTTTCAATATTATCAGTATTTTTAGCTTTAGCCTATGTACTTCTATTATGACATTTATCTATATTGTCAGATGCTTCTGTGAACGAGGTGATTTCACGTTCCTTTGAAAATTCAGCAAAGTCATTAACATCATCAATCACAAAATCAATTGACTCTATCATGGTTTGTATAAACATATTATAGATTTTGAAAGCATGACTATTTTCAGAATAATCAATGAATACTTCCATCACACTTTTGATGTCAAATTTCCAAGATGTTCCCTATCATTGAGAATATAGCTTTTTCTTCCAAACTCGTAAAACTAGCTCATGCTTGGTTTTCCCCCATTTCGCATCTCATATGGAGTCTGCATTGTACCAATTCTAAGAACAACACGAATAATAGTATAGCAAGCAATGTTAAAGACTTCAAAGTTCTATAGAAATTTTCTTACTATTAAACATCACCTTAGCCATTTATTTCAATGCTTTATTTTTTCGTTTAACAACTCCATTTTGTTCACGTGTTTTAGGCATAGGAAATTCATGTAATATACAATATTCAGTACAAAAATCTATGAAACTTGAGATTTAAATTCCTTATAGTGATCACTCCGGATTTTCCCAGGTTTTCAATCAGATTTTTCACTCATCAGTTTTAAATATCTCTAAAGTATTATATTTTCACACAAAAATCTACATATGTGAATGTAGAATGATTGTCTACACGTACAAAGATATATTTCTTACCTCCTATACTTTCAGTTTACATAGGGCCCATAAGATCCATGTGTAAGATTTCAAGAACTTTGGTGGTTTCTAAAAAGTTTTTGCTTTCATGGTTACCTCTAGTTTGCTTTCTTAGTTGACAAGGACCATAAATAATATCAGCTCACCAAGTTGAGGAAAACCATTGAGGCACACCACATACGGCATTTATACGAGTAAGTTTGATCAAATATTTGTTCAAGTGTCCAAGCCATTGATGCCTCAACTCAATATCGTTGGTTTTAGTCAAATGGCCAGACATAGCAAAGGCTGTCTCAAGATGTAACAATTATCACCATATCTCTTACTAACATGCACTTATCATATTTAGATAGGACTTAATAACATTAAACGTAAATCTCACAAGGATATGTTCATAATACATCTGATAAATATTGATTATGCTAGCTTTTAATCATTTCAAATGTAACACAATGTTTAATTTAAGAAATCCATCTAAATTAATGTAATCCTTACCAACTATACATTTCTTGCCATCATTGAAGATGAGGGTGCTACCATAATATTCTGTGAGATGTGAGAAAAGTAAAATATTTCAAGACATGTGTTTGGGATACCACTGCCAAAACACCAAGCATCCGAAGCACAAGCATTGAGTGAAGTATGTGTTGAACAAGTAAAAATATCCTGCAAACTCACCCTTTGTTTGTGAGGTCCAACATAGAGTGAACAAATTAAATACACTAGAAGCTCGCACAATGGAGTGGCGAACCATCCCCACTGGGTTGACCAAAACCGTTATGCACGCTGCTCGCACATGGGCAAGTATTTAAAACATGACTTCCAAGCCAACAAAAACCAGACACGTAAGACAATGAATAAAATATGAGTATGTAATAAAATCAGATACAATCAATAAAAAACCGCTACCTGTTACTTTCAAGAATGGCCCAACTGTCCTCAAAACCTTGAAGGAAATCTATAAATACTCCCACCTAAGAGAAGAAAAATATGCAAAATTCAAATATCTCCTGCCCAAATAGTCATTTCCCATCTTATCCCGTTTGGGCATTAAATCAGTGAGCTTAGGAGGTGAAAATATTATCTAGGTGAGAGATTTTGTTGATCGAATTTCTAACGTCAACAAATTGGCATCGTTTGTGGGAAACTTGAGCAAGGAAAACCATGAATCAATCCATTGAAATTGAGAACTCTTCAAGATCTGCAAAGCTGAGACAAGCAGAATTGAACCTGAAAGAAATAAAAGCATTAAGAGTTGAAACTGAGGAGTACAATGACGATATGAAAAGATAGTGATGCCAATCTAAAATGAAAGCGAGAAGGAACACTAGTCAGGTTGCAACAGGTATTTCTTTAGTCCAATTCCGTCACCTAGGGAGGAAAATGTCCATTGAAAAGACTATACGGGAAATGGCAGAAAACCTCAAGGCATTGACATCAGAGAATGCATATCTACCTGTTAAGTTCGAAAATCCAAAGACAAGTTGGCAAAATGAATTTGACAAAGGAAAAATGGAGTCTGTTATTAGTTTTTTCCCTAAGAACAACAACTTACACGTATCAGAAACCTGCCATACTTGCCAGAAAAAGGTGGAAAGAGCTATAGGTTGGCAATCCGGCCTTGGAGAGATTGGAGGACAAGGTAAATTCTCATGACTGGAAAGATCACCAAAGCAATTGTTGCGAAGATTGAAAAGCAGAAAACTCAGTCAATCCACGTAATGTTCATCTATATGGACACCATGGGAGTAAGTAGGCCTAGGGATCTGATGCATCATATACTGTTGGGCAATCGCTAAACACCATATGAGTAAGTACGCTTAGGGATGTTAACTAAAAGCAGGGTCAGACAATAATCAACCATCGAATTGGATGGTGTAAAGCGAGAAGAAGTCTCTTAGGAGTTATTTTTCACATTTTAAAACTGAAATGGTCACTAGCAAGACCATATCAAAGGAAGAAGCAAGAGATGCCCTATGGAATGATTTGTCAAGGAATATTTATTTTTGGTAGAAAGCTAGCAGAAGCTATCTGCGTTCCTTCCACCAATTAATAGATATGATATATAACAAAATCCAAGTAGAAGATGACCTCGAAAATTGAAAGAAGATGGAGCAATGACAGGCTGGGAAATTTGGAAAAAAAGGCCTCAATGTATGCACATAAATTGCAATACCATCAATATTCCATCGAGCCAAGGGAAAAATACGTACACACTCTACATCATTCTGCAGGTTGTAGCAAAGCGCATCTCTCTCCTTCGAAAACAGGGAGCGAGATTTATTTAGACTTTAATGAAGGAGAGTAGAAAATTAGATTATAGAAGTGAAGACTTTGAGAACTACTTGAGAGTAATTACCTATCACGGGAGATCAAAAAATCTAAGTAATGAAATAAATATTAGAAAATTAAATTATAGAAGAAATTCTTATTGGATTATTCACTATTCCTTGATCACCAATAATTACATGGTCTATTGGGTAGAAAGAAATGAATAGTGTTGAATGTGATGAGACTTGAGATAATGCAGTCCAATTTATGTATTTTCTTTTGGAAAATAGTGTTTGTTAACTGCAATGTGTCACTTAATGGAGTTATGTCCATGTTAGTACTTTCACAATATATAAGTTTTGAACACGTAGATAACCAAATGGGGGTTGTCTTAGACTCATAATTGACTATATAAGTTCTTAATAATGGGTTTAGGAACATAAGCCTACTAAAAACAAGATTTATTATCTATGAGATACACATGACACGGTCCAAAATGTACTTCAGTGAGATTTTGGATGCATATTAGGTCACAAGATGTGACATCTAACATTTTTTCTAGTCAGTGAGAAAACTCTTGAGAATAATATTGAAATTGATATGTTGTGTATTGATGAATCAATCTTGAATATTGTATAAGAGCTGGTTTAAGCTTTTGATTCAAGTTGGAGTAATTCATTTCCGAATGGGAGCTATCTATCTAGACGGGTGCTATCTAAGAACTATTTAATATTAAAAAAAAATTGGTTCCGAGTCGGAGATAAGAATTATCTAATTTAAATGATTATATGTTCAGAAAACCAGTGGAGAAATTTTGAGGAAGTGGGAGCTATCTAATAACTATCTAATTTCAGAGGAAAGTGATGGAAGTATATATGTAATGTAGAATTCCAACCTAATATGAGATGTGGTGGAAGTTCTAATTAAACATTATGTTTGTTGAGAACATTCAGATTCTTAAAAACTAAGTGGAAGACTAATGAATTTATGATAGATAAAGCTTATTTTTAGAAAAAGGTTATACTCAATATAAGTATATTGAGTATCATAATCTTTTTTCTTAGTGGTGAGATTCTCTTCTATACGGCGATACTAGCCATGATACCGTGTTTAAGTTTAGATTACACCAAATAAACTTAGAGACCGTATTTTCATTTTCAATTGAGAATTGATTGAAGAGATCAATATGAATCAATTTGTAGGTTTCATGTTGAAGATTTTTATAGTATTGTAGTAGCTTTATGGTTACACTTGTAGTCCAATGCAGTCATCTTGACATTTGTACTTGAGTTTTAACAAGATTTAAATCTCGTACAAAATTTCATCATGTGGATGAAGTTTAGTGTATTTATGTAAAAGTTTGATTGTAGGTTGTAATTCTAATTTTGATGTTGATGACACTATATGGGCCGTGTATGAGAAGGAGTGTGTTGAAACTATTTTGGAATGATAGTCCTTAACCTCTGAGATGAAGGGCGCGAGTTAGCAAATTGCATATTTGTCAAAAAGATTATTCTAGTCTTATTCTTCTATCACAAGAGCTGTATACTATAAAGATTCTAGAATATTTATAACTGTAGAATTGTTATCCTGTTTATACTTCTATATCGGATGGTGATCATATGAGTCTTCATATATGTCAAAAGAATCCATAAGTGCACAAACAACCTCCTTATACACTTTGGGGTGTGCTGGGATGAGACAAAGTTATCATGTTGTGTACATGATCCGATTGTCTTGATAAAATATTAAGATGAGATTACAACAAGTAATTGAAATGGATTTTGCTAATTCATTAATCTTGTTTAGTAGCTAGATTGAGTTCTTGATTTGAGATTGTCTGGAGGAATAAATATAAGGAGAACTCGCGCTAGGTATCGAGGAATACCTTAACTAGGATCTATATGGTTTTATTTGTTTATAAATATTATGACGTACGTCCTAAGAAAAGGAGAAAACATCATAGCATGTGTTTCATACCATGTGTGCTTTTACGACCAATATTAGGTAAATGAGTGAATGAATCTCTACTTCCTCATTGTGTGAGACCTTGATGTTTATATAACCTCATATATACCCTTATGACTTTTGACTATTTCTTTAGATTTTATTTCAGTGTTGCTAGTTTAGAATGTTATCAATGACTATTATTGACGCGGTTTAATGAGACATGTCTAGAAAATCAGCTGATTTAAAGTTGAAGGATTCAAGTAGGTCAGGAAAACTATTTTAACCAACATTTATATTTGTATTCACCGACTAAACAATTGTGTTTAACCATTTGGGATATAGAACACAATTGTGAATATAATGATAACACGTTCAAGTATGTTCCATAAATATTTGAGGGATGAGAAATACTTGAGTTAATGTTGAAAAATGAGTTTGGGGTATAGTAAGATGTAATGTTTCTCTAATAGAGTTATATATATCCCTAAAAGGTTTATAGTACCGTCAGCTCTAATATGTACTCGCTGGTCGCAGGATCTATTTTCGTATGAATCTTTGTAAGACAGATCTTGACAAAGATCTAGCGTGTGATATTCGTTGTCACTTGTGGTTCAGGTTAAGTCCATCATGTACAAGCGGGAGATGTTGGAAAATATGAGTTATGAATCGCTCATGTGGGGTGACCCGACCCACAAGACATTAAAAGGGCTGGAAAGAGTGGTTTTGATTTGAAATTCAAACATACAACTCCCTATAACAACCCTTAACTCCCATACTACCTCCAATCGTGAAAGACACCTAAAACCACTATTGTGAAACAGAGAAAATATGGTAAGATAATCGTGAAATTCGTATGGAAAATATCACCAAAAGTGAAAGACACCTAAAACCACTATTGTGGCATAAAAACTCACAAAAATTGGCATTTATGCTGTGGTTCATAATCCCCTTCCATTGCGATCAGGATTGGAGTGCAAGAAAATTGTAGATTTGGAGATTTGGAAAGTAAGGTGATTCAACCATTCAAAAGATCTCGAAATTCATTATTTCGAATAAGGTTTCTTGACACGTAATGTAATATTATGCATGTTGTGAAATCCTGCAGTGCCTATTACCAATCCGCCCTTCTTATGGATTTTTCCCATCCATCACTTCATGATCCTTAGGTGGCATCCTTGTCACTAGCGAATCCCATAGGAACAACAAACTGGCTACAACACAAAAATCATGATTCCTATTAAGCTTTCAGATCACCAAATTGCTTAGGATCGAGAAGAAACTCTACCCTGAAGTATCCAAACTGTGAGTGCGAAGGAGCTTGAAGAAAAAAAACCCATTACGAAAGATGAAACCACTCTAAGAATCTAGCCCTACAATCTATCTACTTCTGCCAATGTTGGATGCCTACAAAGAATGTTGACATGTGTATATATACGCCTTGAGGTCTAGAGACCGTAAAGTACCAAACTCGACTCTTCCAATGAAAGAACGTGCACTTCTATTACAAAATAATAGATATTAGAGATTTATAAATATGTAAAAATAATAATATAAAGAATAAACCTTGAATTATTGCCTTCTTATGAACATACCTTTTAGCCCATGTTAGGGCTCTATTTTAATTTAATGTATTTTTCTCTTTCTTATTTTCAATCACACATTTTTCATTAAAATAATATTACATAAAAACCAAAAAAAAAATTCTTCTTTCTTTAACCACAATTCTCCAAAAAATCACTATTCGAAAATATATTTTTCCCTAAAGCCTCTTTAGAATGGAGTCCGAACAAGGGCTTTTAATTAAAACTTTCCATAATACAAAGATCACAATATATAATAAACAAACTTTTTTCACCAAGAATCAATAAATATGTTTTGTGTGTACAAGGCAAATGATATCTAGGATATTCTGTAAGGATATTTTTTCCACAACCAAGAACATATCATATTGTGAAACTTTCTTAACAGCACAAATCACAACTAGATAAGGAAACAATATATTCCCAAGCCCTTTTTCTAGAGTCTTGTGGAGGATAACTTCACACTGATCCCATTAAATCAATGAGAAAGTGCTCCCAATGGGTCAGGGTCTCAAAATGGAAGTTTTTTGCCTTTAAGATATCGCAGAAGGTATTTTAGGGCCAGTAAGTTCGCATCCCCCAACTCATAATCGAAGTAGTCTCGTGCGATCCCATGCGCGGCCATCATTAAGTCGACTAGGCTGCCTACAGTTACAGAATCGCCCACAAAAGTCCCATTGACTCTCTCTCTCTATAAAAAAAATGTATTATATAAAATTCAAGATTATTAAAAAAAAAAATTACCTCGTCATACACTAGTCAATCCAAATATTTCTTGTGATCTAAATCACAACAAGCCTGAAAAGGAAATAAAATTATGTACATATTATCAAAGAAATTGTTACGCTTCATTTTACAAGGCCTCGTAGAATCCTACATGGCAGGAGAACCTAGGCCTATACTCAATGTCACCTCGTCCGAAGAAGCATTTGGTCAAACCGTCGTAAAGAGTTCGAACCACTTTGGGAAAGTGACCCATTTGGTGGAGTCAACCTTATATGGAGAACCAAATCCTCATGATGGGGTGAGGCTGCAAGGGGCCTAGCGGGAGATCTTTTGATATGATTCGGGGTGCGCCACAATTTATCAAGAGTTTGATGATTGTTGGAGAGAGAATAGAGTCAAGTTCGAGATTTCAAAGATTTGATAAAGCTGGTCATTTACATGTTCAATCAACGGAGTCCATAATATTGAAGACAACAAGCCAATGGTCAAGTAACATGTTGGGGACGGAAGCCGGAACGGATTGGAAAGCACTCGAATTTTCAGTCTCAGTTTGAGACTCATTGTTGGCATAGNTGATAAAGCTGATCATTTACATGTTTGAGCGAGTCCATAATATTGAAGACAACAAGCCAATGGTCAAGTAACATGTTGGGACGGAAGCCGGAACGAGTAGGAAAACACTCGAATTTTCAGTCTCAGTTTGAGACCCATTTTTGGTATAGAATACGTTCGAATTTTAAGATTTGAATTGTGAATATTTGTAGCCCCTGTAGTAAGCTTTCTAATACATTTTGAATCACCTCAATAGAATATCAGGGGAGGAAGATATGAACAAAATACTAGAAGCTATCTAGATCCGAGAAAACTATTTTGACGTGAATTTTCTTATTTTTGCTAGAATTCTAGTTTAGATAATATTCTTGTAATCTTTATTAATTATTCATGTTTTTCTTATATTTTCTAGGTTTAGTATAAATAGGAATTTTGTTATTTCATTGATGGTTAAGTTTGACATGAATTAAATTAAAGAGAATTTTCTCTCGAAACTTTGCTTCAAAAATTGTGTTCTTCCATGGACATACCGAACTTATCAAGATATAAATAATTTTTGTGGCGTTCAAACATCGGATCGTGGGTTCTTCATTGTGTAATCAAGGGGTTCAATGCATCATCGTTATCGTTGAGTTTTTTGGTTCACCTTGTTGTGTTCAAATCCAAAATCGGGTTTAATTGGCGTTCTTGGGTTCCGCATCAATCTAGTTGTGGGTTTCGTGGTCACCGTTGCTACGTAGTTCTCATCAGTTGGTATAAGAGATTTGACTCCAATTTAATTAGGTTATTTCCTTGTTTATTTCTTTGAGTCTTTGTTTTCCTTTGTTATTCGTTCTTCGTGTTCTTGTGTCCAGTAATATTTTGAGTCTTTGATCCAAAAAAAAAATTCCAAAAAAATTCAAAAGTTGTTTTCGTGCTCAATTTGAGTCTAAATCAACTTTCGTTTGTTTCGTTATTATTATAGTTGATTCTTGAGTCTAAAAATAATTATTAATGTTCATCCGTACGACACTATTCATCTGTATAGTTGGAAACAATATTGATTTCTTGGAAATTGTTCAATATCCTAATATCAAATTCAATTCCAAAAATCTTTTTCTTTTATTCCAATCCAAATTCAAAAACCACTTTCTTGAATTTATAAAAGCCCAACCAAAGTTGTCAAGTTCAAATTTCTTTTGAGTCTTTGAATGGAGGGGTGATTCGGCGATTGGAAAGGTTGTTGGTGGATGTGGAGGATATTGAAAATAGAATGGATAGACTTAAAAGGAGGGGTAGAATTTTATTGGGGACGATGTTGATTGGAGTTTGAGACATGAAGTTGACAATTCCACAATTTAAGGGAAGGAACGATCTCGATGCATACTTGGTATGGGAAGAAAAGGTAGAAGTAGTGTTTAAATGCCATGATTACTCTGGGGGAATAAAATTGAAGTTGGATAGGAACACATTTGTGGATTATGCAATTGTTTGGTGGGTTCATTTAATAAAATCTAGGCCGAGGAATGGTGAGAGGTGTATTGAAACTTGGGCTGAGTTAAAGAATATTATGAGGAAGCAATATGCGCATAATTATTTTTATAGGAGGATCAACATGAATGAGAGCTTATGGAGAAGCCTAGGAGATGTGATGGGGATGTGTATCCAGTGGAAAGTCGAACATCAGTTGGGAAGCATGTTGGGGGTAAATTGGATTATAAGCGTGAGTTATCAAAAATTCATGATCTGATTAAATCTCAAATTAATCACGTGGAGGAACAAAAGAGCAAGAGACAAAATAGAGAGGTTGTTGATTTTGAGGGAAAAGGGGAAATACCACAAGAGAGTGAAGAAAAAAATTGAACGTAAAATTTTAAAATGGGAAGTAGAGCTGCAAAAAGAAAAAGAAGGAGAGTCTTCGAAGGTGATTGAGGAGATGGAAGTAAACAAAAAGGATAAGAAGGAGAGTGAAGTAGAGGAGGCTTTGGTGAAAACTAACAATTCTCTCACTAATTTGGCTATTTTTGTTTTGCAAGTTACCAAAGATTTTATTCCAGCAAACTACCCTATTGGAGTACCACCTGACCCAGGGATTGAGCTTCAGTTGAATTTTTCTTATTTTCCAAAAATTGACTTTGTGATTCTCCAGTACAAATTGAGGCCGTTATACTCAACCTTTTCATGAAAATGCTCCAAGTACTTATTAACAGCTGCCTCCGCTGTCCTGCTCAACTGTTGCATTAGATTAGAAACCTTAGCAGTTAGCTCATCTACTTGGGACTTCAACTCCCCCTTCTCAATGTTTGCCTCATCCAAAGGCTGACGAAGCTATCTTTTGCAAGTTATCGAGTTCTCAACTTAGTTTGCCACAGCGTTTATCTTAGCTTTGCAGAGATAAACCTCCTTTTTCAATTCCTCGTTTTCATTTGTAAAGAGTCCCATCCTCGACTCCACCTCAGCATGCCTTATATTAAAGGCCTCTATAACTTCATCTGAAGTGGATGCCTCGACCTTTAGCTTCTTTATCTTAGCCTCCGCAACTGCCTTCTGGAAAAATTCCTTATTTTGCCTATGTAGCCTTCTCATGTCCGTTTGGGCATTGAGAAGAAGCCTCGTGAGCAAGCCTGCACGGCAAGCCAGCCTCAATCATATCAAATGAGTCATAGGTCTCGACATATAAAGAATACTTATCAATCCAATATTTGTAATGAACTTTCGTAGTCACCTGAGCCTCAGTAGGAAGCATCTCTAAAACAGTCGGGGCCATTTCATCCGACCTTTTCCCGTAAAGGTTTGGGCTTTTCCTTCGAGACCCCTCTCTTGGCCATATCTTTCCCCATCTTCCTTTTTATAAGACCACCCTCATCTTCAACCTGCTCCTCAACATCAATTATTTTCAAGGAAAAAATAGGGTCTACTCCTCAACATCAATAGTTGTTTGGCATTTTGGTGGAGAAGGGAATTCAGTTTTCTTGGTTACAGTCAACTTCCTCTTTTGAGTCCTTTTCCCTTAAGGCTCCATTTTTCCCCTTCTTCTATGAGGAAAGGGTAGGGTTTAACTTCGACAAATGAGACAGCTCATCCCTCTAATGTTTGTAGGTTGACGTACTGTTACGGCTTCTTATTCTTGCATCTCCCAACCGCCTCATGAAGAATATGTCCGATTTCACATATTCTTTCTTTGCATGTTGCTCTGACTTAAAGATGAAGCATTAATATTACACACACAAATGTCGAGGTTGCTTACCCTTTTAGTTTAAAGCGGTTGACTGCAGATGCAAAAAATATTAAGTTAGAACAAAGGTTTTAAAAGTAAAATAGCATATCAATAAAGCGTTAAAAAAACAATAACTCACTATACTCACAATACTGGGTTGGCACGCTTATTTCTGGTACCGCATCGCTTCCATTATTTCCCAATGACCCCTCACCTAGAACCAAGACGACTTCTAGTTCTTCATCTTCATCAAAAAGTAAAAAATTCTATTTTTCTTATAGTTGATTTTGCCAATCCTAAATTCCTTCTTCGTTGAACTCAATATCTACTAATGAGAGTTAATTACCCCAATAGTCACTGAACTTTATCAAAAGTTTTCACCGGGTCACTGAACTTTAAAAACTATGTGATTAGTAACTGAATTTTTAAAACTGCAACCCCATCCATCACTGAACTTTAAAAACCACCCCTTTCATCATTGAACTTTGCAAAAGATTTCTACGGGTCATTGAACTTTGTAAAAAGTTTCTCAGATGGTCACTGAATCAGTGATCATCTGGGAAACTTTTTGCAAAGTTTAGTGATGAATGTGATGATTTTTAAAGTTCAGTGATGGATGGGGTTGCAATTTTGAAAGTTTAGTGACTAACCACGTAGTTTTTAAAGTTCAATGACCTAGTGGAAACTTTCGATAAAGTTCAGTGACTATTGGGGTAATTAACTCCTACTAATGACCACCTTTTTATTCAATATATTGTAGATCTTGTAGCATTTTGATCTTGAATCATATCCAATCAAGATATATTTCTCTCTTTTCTTCTATTTTGATCCTTTACCGAACATGAGCGAAAGCAATGCTACGAAAACTCGTAGGTGTAATATACTTAGCTTTAATCAACTCCATGCTTTTGAGGAGTCATATTTTTCACACTTTTGGTTGGACAACGATTCAGCGAATATATAGTACACTGAGCAGCTTTAGCCTGAACGCTTTTGGTAGCTTCTTAGTCTTCAACATACTTCAAGCCATTTCATGATGGCCTATTCTTCATTACCACCTCCATTTTGTTGGGGAGATATATGAACAGTCAAAGAATGATGAATGCCATGATCTTCACAATTTTTTTGAATGAGTCTCCAATATATTTACCCGCAATTTGAGTATAAGACTTTGATCTTGTGACCATTTTGATTTTCCACCATTGTTTTGAAATTCTTGAAACCCTCTAACGCACTATTATTTGTTCTATGAAAAATAGACCTATGCTTCAAGAGAAAAGTAATTATTAAATAACATGAAGAAATAACTTTTACCAAATGATACTGGCTTGATAGATCCACAAAATGTGTATGCACTAATTCAAGTAGCATTGAGGCTCGGAAACTTGATTCTTTTTGGAAAGCCTTCCGATTGCTTTCCATAGGAACAACCTTCACATAGTTGATTTAGATGATAAATATGTGGCAGCCCCTTCAACATATTTCTGTTCACCAACAGGTTTAGAGTCTTTAGACTATGAAAATTTAGATGGCTAAGTCTCAAATGCTATAGCCATATTGAATTTTTGACACTTGTCGTCAAACGCTTTGAATATTCAACAAGAAAATTCAACTCTTCATCATTAGAGCACTAGCAATCATGTTTCCATTACAATTATGTATTGTCATTTATTGATTCTTTATTAGGAAGTCATATCTTTTCTCCAAAAGTTGACCCAAGCTCAAATTATTTGTCTTCGTAGAAGGAATATAATAAATATTGGAAATGTATTGGTGTTCTCCGTTCTTCATTTGGATGAGAATTTTACATTTACCCTTAATAACACCTTCGAATCATTTCCAAATGTAACATGGCAATTTAGTTTTTCAAGTTCTATGAAGATAGATTTGTTTCCACACTTATGATTATTTGCTCTAGTGCCTACACTACACCAAAAAAGGGCTTTTCCAGAGGTCAAAAAACGCTGCAAAAG
>CAIGRQ010083640.1:0-18961 GCA_903798375.1 Fraxinus sp. D2006-0159
ACTTTTTTTTTTTTGCTTTTATATTTAATTGATTCAGTGTACTAACATTATCGAGTACGATTAATAATTCATAAAATTTTAAATATCGACCATACATCTCTAGTGGACTTAAAGTGGCCCCACCCTACACCAACGTGCAATCATAATCATAATCATAGATTATTCCTAAAGTAATTTTCAACCAAAAATATTCCACGTGAAATGTTAGTACTTTGAATTAGAGAAAATGAATAATTGGAAAAAGTGATGCAATTAGTACACGTTTTTCTAACATTCTTAAAAAAAAAAAAATTAATTATTTTTCCTAAAACTCATTTTCAACAACATTCTCACAATAAAATATTTTGCATGTAAAATTCAAATATTTTTGTACAAAAATGAATTTTGAAATAATAATTTTTTGAGCAACGGGACATCATTTTCAATTCTATTAGACCAACTATTCACCTTCCTCTATAATATAAGAGCAATTGAAACCAGACCCTCGTTTACAAATACGCTATTAAAAAATGTTAGACGAAAGCCAAGATTTGCAATTCGATACATTTTCATTATGTTACCTAGTTAAATCCACAAACTCATATGCTATAGTTAAAATGGTTGTTCTTTCTTTCTCCTGTTCCTCTTTCTCGCGTGTCAAATGTATTTTTCACAAAATACTAAATAGAATTAAAAATTTATTAACGTTTGTACAAATTTGCAATCTCAATTACGGGTTTGATATGAAGTATTGAATAATACAACATACCAAACATGTCAGATAAAATTAGGGAAAAAATTCGCGGAAAAATCTTTCATATAATCATGTGTAAACATTCAACATTTTCATCAAATGCATGGAGAAAAATCTTTTTATAGGATCCACACCTATCCTATGACTTGTTTGTCTTTCTCTCATGTTATCTTAGCTTTTTTATGAGTTGACTTTTATATTCCTTCATTTCGATAAGCCAATAATTTTTACACTTCTCTTCATCTTTTTTCCAAATCTTTTCCTGCATGTTCTCTTAGTTTGTGTCCACTAGATTTCGTATTGTGGATTCAATAAGAGTTGTACGCACCCCATTTACCACTTCGTTTATAGAATTTACACTTAGGGTGCGTTTGATTGCCAATATTTTCCATGAAAAATATATTTTTTCTACCTAAATTCATACTTTTGTGTTGTTTGATTAACAATTTTTCCACGAAAAATATTTTCATACTCTTGGTCACGTGTTCATATTTTCCTTGAAAACGACAAAAATATTTTCTTTAGGAAGTGGTGGTTCCAAGTAATTCACCCCCCTCCCAATCTACCCACTAATAAAAAATGGATAAGTATAATATTTTATAAGTTAAAATTAAAACAATCAAACACATTTAATTAATAATTTTCAATCTTTTCATGCAAATTCTATGCATGTAATCAAACGTATCCTTAGAAAAATCTCACACAATCTTCCACGACAAATACATTTTACCATGCCGCTACAATTTTGCCACCTAGACACCTATATGTACACCAGGGTGACAAGAAAATCAACAGATTCTCAAATTCAATAATATCAGATCATGGTGAAGAATAAAGAACAAGTTAAGGTTACAAGATTTTCTAGCGCTATAAAAGTATAAAACAGGACTAAAAAAGCAGTACACAATAATTGCTAAAGACACAATACTATCTCAATGCATTCCTACGGTACGAAATTTAACAGAGACTTGCATCAGTAGACGTAATTTTTCATGCTAACGAGGTAAGGTCTTTCAAAATTTAACATTAAACAGATGTCAAGGAGAATTTAAAAGCAAAATAAAAATAGTGTCCTATTAATGTGTTTCAAACACAAAGTTATGCCATTTAATGTTCGGAAAATCTACGGTAACTCGACTGCTTGTAAATAGAGAGAACATCAGTTGTAGCATCAGTTGGTACAGTGTAGTTCACTTACAGACAAACATGAGGTGGGATGAGCTTTCCTGGATTCATGATGCCGTTGGGATCTAAAGCGTCTTTTATCGTTTTCATTGTCCTCAAATTCTCGATTCCTAGTTCTTTCTCGAGGTACTGGAATTTATAGATAAAACAATCAGAACCGTCTTCAGGGTGATACTTTTGAACTAGAGGAGAACATAGACACAGACATGGAGTTAAAAACGCTACTAGTTATTGAACTTCCAACGAAATTTCATGTTAGTTGACATGAAATACCCGACGAGCTGAATTGGTAGTATAGTTGTCATGTTTTTAATCTACCCCTTCCAACATCTTCTATCGAGATACAATCTTAAGAACTGAACATCTTTTGATCTACACAAAACATCTCTCGAACATCTAACCCATCATTCCCAAAATGTCACGGGGTAGATGGGATTTGTATGTGTGATGTTGTCTATAAGTCAATGTGTCAACAGTACTAAGAGTCTCAGTACATTTAATAATACCTTCATTTTCCCGGTGCCAACGCCATGTTCACCAGTGCATGTTCCTGCTTAGCCATGGAATCAAATGATTAGAAAACATCGTAATGGGATATCTTTTTCTCAAATTCTCACACGATTCCACACTGTAAACTGAATTCCACAATACATAAAAGCCAGTGCAGGAGTTGGGAGTAACTCAAGCATATAGTCCTATTCATCATTTTTGGCATTTAGATGTTACAAATTACGTCGTTTGCAAAAAGAGTTACTCAGTTTATACACATAAATAACAGAAACATGCAGAATTAATTACATATCCATTTATTTTAATCCTTAACTAAAATCTAGTGAAAACAGAGGTAGCTACCAAGTAAACTTAAAGGACGGAAAGGATG
Source organism: Fraxinus sp. D2006-0159 (assembly GCA_903798375.1). Taxonomy (NCBI): domain Eukaryota; kingdom Viridiplantae; phylum Streptophyta; class Magnoliopsida; order Lamiales; family Oleaceae; genus Fraxinus; species Fraxinus sp. D2006-0159. The sequence continues at coordinate 2,799 of CAIGRQ010083640.1, forward strand.
CCACTCAATTTACTGTATCATCATGGATGTGACACACTAATTCACCGTGAATGAACTGGTACTCGACAGGACCATCATTGAATATACCATTCTTCTTATCAAAATGTCGACTGATTCATAACATAAACTAACATACCCTGTCAAGTATCAGAGAGACGTATATTCAAGAGTAAGTCAGGGTGGAAATGGATTGTGACTCATACAGAAGGATATGGTAAGGGTATCCTAAGAACTAATAAGCTTTGCCACCTTCCATATTTATGAAAAAGGAAGCCCAAATTAGGGGCTTTCTAGTTCAGTAGCTTAGAGGCTGAATAATTGCGTGCTCTGAATAGGCTTCACTAATGTAAGCTAGCATCGAATAAACATAGGTAAGCTAAGAATAGGATCCAAATGTGTAACTTTGTCTAAATTTCACAAGTTCTTTCCTGTATTCTTGTTAGGAGGTAAGGCCCAACTTCCCCTTCTAGTACTTCATTTCTATATTAATAAACAGGTAGAGAAAATGCCAAACCCCACATTACACTATTGGGCAGGAGCTAAAAACTCCTACCCCAGCAGAAGTGGTTTACTTTATTTAAAAAAAAAATAAAAATGGTATTACATGCTGGTGAGTATGTAAGTGAATATGCAAGCTCCTTTTCCCACATTATTAGTATTTAGTGTATTATAACATGATTAATGGATGGGGCAGTATATGAGAAGACTTCATTAGTCTGAAGAAGAAACATTGAAAATAGAAATTTCTGGCTGAAAAAAATAGAGTTTGCTTAAGCAGCTCATGCAATACCTTCCATGGCTAAAGCTGTATGCACCATGAAGTGGTTTAATCTCTCAGCTTCCTTCCTTTGTTCCTCTTGGTCAGGATCAAATAGAATCACAGTGTGGAAGTTTCCATCACCAGCATGAGCAATGACGGTGCTGTTAAAGCATATAAAATGTTAAAATGTAAGAGCATAAGAAAAGCAAGGCGTAGAAACAAGGTTTACTAACTCCTAAACATCTCCACAGAGAAAAACTATACCATACTAAAGATGAAGAATCCAGCTCTTTCTTAGATCTTGATATCAAATCTGCAAGGCTTGATAGTGGAACACATACATCCTGCTTGATAAACAAAATACCTCAGTTTTCCAAGTTCAACGAGGCCAAAAAGCAACTTACTATGGTTAGCTAAGAACTAAAAAGATCCATGAATTATTTGAAATCTAGAAGGCTAAGAAGCATGAAAAAGCCAGGTGCAGAGAGGGATCAAAGTGAGAAGGGGAAGAGAGGGATTACCAAAACTACCACATCCAAAACCTAAACCTTTTACGCTTTACCTAGACACGCACATCAATTGTTTCTAACCTAAAATTATGGATGTCCAATACAAAGGGAAAAACTTACCGTTATCATTGCTTCAAAATTTGGTTCCATAGCAAAGCATGCCCAAAGGGCCTCCTTTCTTATCTACACGTAAAACAAATTTAAAAGATTAGCTAAACTAGAGAAAAAGAAAAGCATCATAATTATCTAAAATGCAGAAAAAAAATAAAGTTAATTTATGGGAAGTTTCTTAAATCCCTTCAGGATCAAAATCAATTTTCATGGGAGGAAACACGGAAGGTAAAAATCATTTAGAAAGATATAGGATACAAGAGAAATTTATTAAAGCAAGGAACAATCTTGTCCAATAAACAGGTCCATTTGAAACTAACTAAGGTGTGACTAAGGCTACATGCTGATGTTATGAATTTAACTGATAAAAATTGGGATAGAAATTGTATTTTGATGTGAAGAAATACTACAGCGTTTTATAACTAGACTAGCATTTACAATGAAGGAATAATAACAGCCTTTCTACATTAACCCACTTTGGACTGAAAACCCTATGCTGCATATTTTCTTTATACATGCCCAAAGAAGCAAAAATATCCATAAATGCGTTATTCAAATAGTTTTAAAACTCTAAATATTAAAATCAGAGAATTATTTAAAAAATGATGATTAAAAGGTAATTTAGCGTCTCCAGTATTAGATAAAGAAAACGGAAGCAGGAGGTACTGAGTCTTAAGAGCAAAAATGCTACAAAAAGATAGATAATGGAAAGAACTGAAAAGATTGTGTGCCATCAGCTCATGATTTTTAAAATGCATACCTTCCAAAGTTCTTTTTTCGCTTCAGAGTCCTCTGCAAACACAAAATCAGAGCCATAGTGTTCTGAAGCTATCTTCTGAACTATAAGTGTTTGTTCACGTGCATACGCTTCTGGTGGACATTGAGACAAAAACAAAGTTGGCAATCAAAAAATAAAAAATGTCCAGTCTCAAAATTCTCTATTGAAGTGTGAAGGTCATTTAAATGCTCCAAAGAATTAAATGATTTAAATAGATTTTTCTAGTTAAATCTGTGGCACTATTATGAGTTGTTAGCAAGTCAAAAACGTTCTTGCCAAATTTAATCACATTAAACATCTTACCCAGCAAATTAAGATGAAACTGAAATTATTAGATCACAGGAATTAACGGTTAGCTAGACTAATTTAACTCGAAATCTGATTTGCACTAGCTGTTAAGTATATGTCTACCAATATACTACTTAAAAATACAATCTGAGAGCTGAAACACAGAATATTAAGGATAGAACAGTCAAACCTACAACAGATTCAAACGTGAACTACCAGTTCTTCAAATAGCTTATGCCCACCCTGTAGTTGATTTCTATTTTGACAGTTGTACATTATTTTACACTCAACTCTTCGATGATACACAGAACTCAAATCGACTTTATTTACAAATTTTCAGGGTATTTAATATTTCAGGTGTCTCGAATGTGCATGGCGTGGAATGATCAACGATTAACTCATATCCCATTGAGAATAAAGGCCTCTAGATCTAGAACTGTTAGAATGTGATAACCAGAGCATGACATGTCTAAATCAAACCAACGAGACAATAATTTTGTCCATTTGTCTCCCTTATTTTGCAGTCAAGGTTTATCTTCCTAAGAAAGCACATAAACTAGGGTCACTACCAACCTCTGCAGGGAGTAGGGGGTAAAATGCCTAATATTAGTCCATGGCTCCAAGGTCCACTCACTCACAGAAGTTACAAGTTAAAGATTATGAGGACTGAGCCATATGGTGGGAAGGTTTAGCGCACCCACCATCACCTAGGAAATCGTAGGTATCAGCCTACAAGCATGGTGGTTCTCGTTTTGTGTCCTAATCAAGCACACAAATAGCCTAATCTTAAATGGGACTAAAGATACCTACCTCCTATGCAACAAAATTAGTCTCTCCTAACACCTCATTTGTTATGATTGAGATGCGACTAGCCACTCATTCCGCATTGCTTTACTGTCTTCATCAATGTTCTAATTTCCTTCCTTTAAAACTGTACCCTAAACATTTACTTGTTTTTCACCATGCAAGTCCGCCATCTTGTTCTTTGAACTAGTAACTCAGTCTTTTTACCTCTTTTTTATAACTGTTTTTACCACTTCTTAATACCCACCAACAAAATGTACAGAACAGCTTGGATACTAAGATGCAGCGAAGTTTTAAACTTGGTTTCAACCCACCAGTCTACACAACCATCCTTTGTTCCTATAAATGCCAGAACGAAATAAAAGTCTAACATTTGTCACTAGAATATTTAACAATTTATCGTCCTTCCTCTCCCAATGGAGACCACTAGTTTTAAATCGTTTGCTAACAAAGCTATTACACATAATCACATATACAGACCCATGTATCCACCACAAGAGCCATACACGAAAAAGAAGAAAGTAAAAAAGGAAGAGAAGATGAATTGTCTTGCCTCATCATAAAATAAGTGCTTGTTTGGATAAAATTATAATCTCATTAAAATTTGAAGTCAAAGTCAAACATTAATTTCACCGCACATTCAAAACTTGTACACACTAATTATCCACAAATTTTGCGGGACCCACTACTTTTTCATTTTAATCCCATTTTAATTCTTCCAAACAAGCACTAATATCAACTTCAATTTTAGAATGCATTATGGTCTATAAAAAAAATGTCACATGTCGTGGCCAATAATTGGAGAGAGACATGTTTCACCTGTGCCAATAAATTCGAACATCAAAGTCGGAACTTCAGGTAAATTTTTCCCGTTAGCAATATTAATTGCCCTCACTTGAACTTCATCCATAAGCTCCACCCTTGAAACCTAGTGAGCATAACAGAACAATAACATAGTGGAGAAACAATGGAGAAAATCTAACCTCATTGGCATATGCTATAATTATCAAAATATTCATATCAACTGAATCCAATCTAGTAGTTCAAATGAGGTCAAGTTACAATCCCTTCATGCAGAAAGATGAAATGAACATGCAAGCACACCACTGAAAATCCTTTGCTTACAAACAGGCACTAATATAAAGTCTACCATATGATTTCAGCACACATACGCAACATGCAACATTTATGATCTTGTCAAATACACACAGCTACCGCAACATCAGTATGCCAGACTGATTAGATTAATATCAAATTTAGCATAAATCCTAACCTGTATGCCAGACATCATAGTGGCAATAGCAACATCTGCTGCATCTTTAATTGTGGGAAAGTTACACATTGCAACCTGAACCATGATCAAAGCCAACAACAAATGCATATTTTAAGCCTAAACAAAACTCCAGAAAAAACTAATCAGAACAGAACATTTTACATTACAACTGCACCAATCAAAATAAAGTCACATCTCACCTACACGTGTGTGTGTGAGAATCAATCGAAGGAAATAATCATGCTCATTAGTAATGCATACTGATTAAGGAACAAAGAAGCTCTTGCCTCTTGTTAAGTTTCTAATACGAGTAAGCAAACAAAATCCATTCAGTCACATATGCAATACATAGCAGCACATGAGTTCATGAAAACATGTTAAGAGGAGGAAAAACAATGAGCTAGTGTCAAACCAAAAAATGATCTCCGTTGTCAACAAATAGGGAATACCACTGAGCATTGTGGAATCTTTTGCAGACGTAGAGTGACTTCAGTTATAACACCCAAGGTTCCTTCACTTCCAATCATTAGACGTGTCAGATCATACCTATGAAGTTTGCAAGTACATAAGTTACCAGGGTTATTGAGTAAAATTATTTCTCATTACTCAAAGAAACAATTTTTGCGGAAAAGCACAACAAATTGTTTCCTTTTTCCAGTAAGAATCAGAAGCCACACCAAGAATTGGTAAATTCCAACAAAAAAAGGAACTAGCAGAAATGAATAATGGAACGAGGAGATTGAAAGAAGTATAATACACATTACACAGTGATCAAATAACAGAAAATTTCTCCTCTCAATCATACAAAAGGAGTACAAACTTCCCCTCGAATATAACAAACCCAGTAATCTGGGCATTACCTTTTGTTTTGATGGCATAATGCAGCACAAGTCTCTTACAATTGGCTACAACAGTTACATATGGGGGGTCCTCTCTCAGCACTCACATATCGAAAACAAGAAGCCAAGGAGGACAATGATATTGCCTTTTGGATCTATAAAATAAATATGGGACTTATTATAAACAGAAATTGAGACATAATTCAAATTAATCATATTTTGCTGCCACTTAAAATATCGGGTAAACCTGCAGGGGCTGTCAGATTGGATAGGCTACAAATTCCATATTTTCAACATTAATGGTTCTTTTTTGGGAAAATTAGGTTTGGGCTCCCCAACTTTCTGTGTGGTACGGTTATGGGCCTCCAACCTACTTAAATATGTTAATTTGGTTCTTACAGACCAAAACCGTGAATATGGATGTTAAAAACGTGTGGATTTCAATTGAAATTAGATAAAAATGTTAAATGGATTGACATTTTTGCTCTCCATCTTCAAATGACGAGGAAGTCATGTTCGATTTTATCATAAATATCGACATTTTGGTTAAGTAGGGACCTAGATTCATACATTTAAATAGGTTGCAAACCCAGAAGCTCACTTTAAAGGTTAGGGATCTATGACAACGTCATGTGAAAGGTCAGAGAACCCAACTCCAATTTTCCCTTCTTTTATTTATTTTATTTCTTTAATATATGTAATGGAGATAGTATCTCCAAATTTAGTTTTGTTGCAAATTCTATCGTCCTCTCTTCATGTAACTCTAGAAGGCATGAACGTCCCCCTCCTATGTGTACTTTATTTTTAATTAGTAGACATGGTAAGGGTATTTCTAACACCCACAACCCCAAACACTGGGTTTAGGTTCAGGCCTTCCGCCTAGGCTTTGGTGATGTTTCAAAAAAATAATCACAAAAATTTTGCTGCTGGAAAAGACCAAATTTTGATGACAGTATGCAATTTTCAAGCAGAAGGAAAGCTAAAGAAATGTTTCTTTTATGCTGTGGAAAGTAAATACACTAAAAAGATGGAGATTGAGGTGAAAGTAAATATAGATGATATCTGGCCTCATTAGTAAACGTTCCTTTTTAAAACTGTTCTCGAACCTTTTTTCTGTTAATATAAGGTCAATCCAATACATTTGCAAGAAAGAGTACAAGAAGCAGAAGTAGTACAAGTTCATACTGAAATAGAAACAGTCTTTACTACATGATGGGGAAATTACAATATCATTAAGCAGATAAACAGTGCTTGTGAGTGAAGACCCACCAACAAGCATGCAACAAACAACACTTCTTATGCAGAAAGAAGCTTCCAAACTGAAAGTACGAAACATCTGCATAAGAATGCAACAGTAACTACTACCAGAGTCTTGCAATCTCTGACCAAGATTATAAGAATCAAGAATGCATTAGCATTTGTTGAACCGCTTGATCTAAAAGCTAAAGATGTTAGAGAGTGGCCACAATTACGTATTTAAAACGTGTCTTAAACATGCCCCCTCACTTATAGGCCAGGTTTCCCATCTAAAGCCTAATACATGCACAGTTTTAATAAATGGGCTGCGGTGATACTTTAACTCGAGCTTTGTGCAATATCACGTTGAACTACTTGATCTAAAATCTTAAGGCAAGGGGTCACATGTGTGCATTTAAGTGCCTTCACTAGAATTTAATTGATTTACTTAATATCTTACAATACCAAGGTACGTCAAACATGTGGCCAAGAAAAAGAAAAATGACACCAGCTCATATTACGGGTTAGGGGTGAACGCAGTTCGGTTTGGGCAGTTTGTCATCTTTCGCACAAACTCGTGAATAAATTATTTTCAAAGTTGGTTGCTAAAAGATAATAGATCGAATATATCTTTCTTCCTTTTTATTTACCTATTCTTGTTTTCCTTCCATATTGTCATATAACGGTTGGTAAAAACAGAGTCACATTCTACTGTGATAGTTTGGTTAAAACTCATTCTGTCCTACTAGTGAGATGAAAAATAAAGACTGAACATGATATGTTTAAATGTAAAAAGAATGATAGAATTCAAGTTTGACAAATTTTATTCTCTAACGACTTTAAGAAAGTAAAATATAGTAGTACTAGTTAGGGAATCTTAACAATTTCACACAATCAATAAGCTCTATCATTCGTTCTTTCTAAGCCACAAACAAGTTCATTAGATTAGATATCGGGTCAAGACGTGTGCTATGGACTTATAAAACCATCGGCCAATAACTATGAACTTAATTTACTTTATATGATTATTTTAATGGGTTGGATGTAATTTGTATTGCTAAATTGGTATTTTTTCTAAAAAATGAAAACTTTAAAATTTGTAAGTTAATATAATTAATTTTTTAACTAAAAAATTAAAAAAACGGTTCGGTTTTATGCGGTTTTTGAAAATTGAAACCCAAACCAAACAAATGGTGGTTTGAGGGAAAAAAACCGTGGGTCCACGTGAACCCAAACCAATGGTTTCAAACTAACGTTTTGGTTCGGTTTGCCATTTCAACCATTTTTGTGCTACCCTATTGCAGGTTATCTATAGCCTCCTCTTCTTCACAATCCTACCTATCAATGATATAGATAAAAGGATAGAAGTTTAGGCCTTATGATTGTTGGAAAATGCTTTCACTTGTGTTCTTCGTAGTAAGTTAAGATGCTTGAAACAAAGTATAAAGATAAAGATTTTATAGAATAATGTAAGCAATAGATATAAAAAAGGGACACACCCTGCAGCGCTTTTCCTTGCGCGGGATCCTGTCTTGACGATGTCTCCATTGGCTAGAACAAACTACAAGAAAGAAACATTGTCAATGTTATGTACATCAATGATCAAACACACATTAAATGAGGTTAAAACGAACCTTAAGATTGATGACGTTATCGCGCATAGTTCCATACCTACATGCTAGAAATATGAATAATTAACAAGACTTAATGAAATGCAATAATATTGTCACAAAATTTAGATTTTTCTCAATCTAAGCTATAGGCAAAGGTTATTTATTCCAGATATGAAGATCAGTCAAGCAGCAAGAGGGGCTGTGGTGGAACAACAATTTGACTATGTATGCTGAGCACTGAGAATTTTTATTATTATATACTATAGCAACTCAGTCATGGCAGTTTGAACAAAACTATAATGTCAATGCATGAAACGGTAACAAATAAATGGTAAACTTAAAATAGTGCCTAATTCAGAAAAAACTCTTTATCATTTTTATCAATGCCCAGATGCTCAAAAGGAATGGTGTGAAGTAAATAACATCCATGTTTATAGAATTGAAGCAGCGAGGTATTACCTTACAGCTAAAGAACCAGAGCATCGTGTAGCACACATTCCCCCTATTGTTGCTCCAGGACCTGCCAATTAGGAAGGTTTTATTACACAGTACTTGAATATATAAATGATAAATCTCTTTGGTTGATTACGTAATAAGGCTACGAGAGTTGGCAAATCTTTATGTTTAGAAATAACTTGATTCGGGAGTATTTTACTATTTTCTTTCTTCACATGAAACCACTCAAATGACTATATAGCAAGCAGATACTAAAAACAAAAAAGGATATTTACTCGATTTCAAACATCACCCTAAAACAGAAATCCTGAAGTAAACACAAAAGTTCTGTTGAAGTTGGAAACTATAGAAGCACTGACTGACAAAGATCAAAAAAAGCTGACCTGGATCAAGAGGAAAGAATAGCCCATAAGGCTCCAGATATTCATTAAGTTCCGTCCACCCAATCCCAGGTTCAACAACCACGTCCATGTCCTCAAGATTTAATGATTTGATATTCTACAATTTAAACAATTTCCAAGGTAAGGAATTTGGAAAATTTCCAATTATGGTTACAGATATTATTGCAATTGATGACAGCCTCCTAGTGTAGTTACTACACAGATGTTGAAACCAACCAAGTTTAACTTTCTGGAAAAATATGACCTGATAAACATATGGCAAGAATTTCGGAAATAAGACCTGAATAAACATAAATGGCAAGAAATATTCAACATTTGAAGAAAACCAAAGAAGACATAAAATACAGGAACCATAGAGAAAAGACATCTAAGTATTATATCATGAGGGGTGCTAGGTAGAAGTAAGGCCAGTGGAAATATCAGAGAAAAACTAATGTTCACCAACTAGTTGAGCCTTTTATGGAGAAAACAATATTATCATATTCAAATTTTTTTGTTGATCTTGGTATCCATCTACCCACACATTCTTTTCATCCACGTAGAACTTACTTTAAATGGACAGGAAGCTTGAGCTAGAAAATTTTTGTTAACTAATCATTTTTAAGTATTAGATTTCAGATATTTTTTATTTTTCTTTTATTAGGGAAATAAATTTGTATTTCATTCAGGAAATGATCATTCTCCCATCCTGATTGAAAAAATAATATACTCTTTTGGTGGTTTATCTCTTTTAGATATATGGTATGCGTATATGCATGGTTAGAGATCAGTGTTTGATTATTTTCTATATCATGGTTTCGAGTTATCTTTCATGTATTTGGAGACTCATGGTCCACTATTCTACTTTTCATCTTTTATCAAATAAACTTTCACTTAAGCCACATAAATAGAAATGACAATATGATTTGACAATTGTAGTCATTCCAGAAAAGATTAGAATGAAATAAGATTGTCAAGCCAGAAAAACGATTCATTTCACACTAAAAAGAAAGGCGACCTCTTGTAAATCTTAAGACATCAAATCAAGTCTGGTATATACAATTTGCAGTACTCATACTTTCATTTGAGTCATGTCGATACAAACGCCACCATTAGGGGATAACGTGTGGCCCTCAATTGATGTAGCTCCACCATAGGGAACAATAGGGACCTGATTAAAAAAAAAAGGGTTAAAGTAGAGAAGTAAAAATCAAATTAATTCACTGGGTATAACTTCCATGCATAGTAATTATCAAAATTTGCTCCTCTTTAACAATTTATTTAGCCACTACACAATCTGGAAGAAAAACAACTACTCATAGTACTAATAAACTCAAATCAGAAACTTCGAACAAAATAGAAGCTCGAACCTTGTGCTTGTTACAAGATTTGACAATCTTGGACACCTCCTCTTGAGACCTGCATTGGGCGAGAAAGCCAGGAACTTGAACATGATGTGATTCCAAAAGAAGAAAGCAGCTAAAAGCTATGGAAATATGTTTAACCTCTTCAATGTCATTTGCAATAAACTACTAAATCATTTACAGAGAGAAGGTAATGCTTGCTTGTTTTCTTATAGTTTCTATTCTTTAAACAAATGACAGGATGAACTGCTTACACAACTTACTGCAGATCGTGGAATTAAAGCTTCATTGTATCACAATTACCCATTGATATGCAAGATACAATGTGTGGAAACCCATTTTCCACACTACCCGTTCTTTCTTGCAATCATGAATTTTGATTTACTCAGTCACCCAAAAAAAAAAAGGAAAGAGAAAAGAAAAGAAATTGAAAAATAATCGAACTACAAAGCCCTTCTCCACTTTCGATTTACAGACTCTAAAAACAGCTAAGTTTATGAAGATTCTTATCTGATTAAATCATGAAATTTCAAAATACAAAATACTTATCAGAAACCGGAAAACGAAGATCTTTTCTTTTTCTTTTTCTTTTTTTTTTTTCTCTCGTGACTCGTCTTTTTTATTCTAACCCTAAAGTTACTGGCAATTGGAATGGAAAGATTAAATATATCCTAGTTTGTTAGGAAATAATATAGTTTAGGATTCTTATCATTTCCTCTCCTTTTGCGATAGGACTATTCTCCTATATATAGGATAGATTGTAATGAGTATTTAACATTCAATAATTTGATTCCGCCTAAATTCTAAGTCTATCTATGCCACTGATCATTGGCATTCTTGCCACTCTCAACAGACACCAGAATTCCTATTCTACAGCAGCATGTTATTGCATTTTAGATTATCTTAATACAACTATGATTTTTACGTGGTTCGTGGTATGCATGTGGTTCCACTTGTCCTGCATCAAAAGAAAATTTTCTTGCATAACTGTTACTCGAAGTCCCCTAAAATTAAGTAATATTCTTACGAAAATTACGTTTAAACGGTTGGACCCAGGATATGCCAACTTACATACCCCCAAACCACCTACATTAATTTGACACTGATAATCGCAAATGTAATTGCAAGTTTGCAACTCACAAAGAATTAACTCAAATATGAAGGACATATAACACTTCAAATAAATTTCAATAAAAGAGCAACGACTACAAGAAAATATGCCGATCAACAATTTATAAATTTTCCAGCACTTTAATAATCAAAGCACCCCCTACTATCATTTTCATAACATTCCTTGACAAGAAGAATAAGAAAAAAAATGTTTGGACTGCACTTTGCTTGCAAAGAAAAAAGGATCATCTCACATAACAAGCCACTGAAATTCTAGGTAAAATAACAAAGAGTAGTAGTTCTATAGATTTCTAAGGATCCAAGAACTAATCTCACCTTGGAAAAACAACCACATCAGGGATGTTCACTGCTTTATGAAAGCTATTTTGAGGCTTCCCATGGATGTATCTATCATCATAGTCCATTGTCATGTTATCCTACATGCAGAATAACATTATATCCATTCAAAGCAAACAAAAAGGTCTGCGATCATATCCTCTATTCCAACTCAAAATTCAAAAGAATGAATGTAGTTAAACATTTTTTTTTTAATGCAGAAAGAAATTCAAAATGCTATATTCAACAAAGAAACAATTGTACGAGGAACTGGAAGTTAACATTAAAAAATAGTAAGATTGAGTAATAAAATGCTGTAGTGCTGTTGGAGAAAACAATCAATACTTCATTAATGTCAAAATGGAACCCCAGCTCAATAGCTAAATTGAAGGGCTTAAAGTGGGAAAAAAAAGTACCTGGCAGATGGCCTTCAATTCATCCATAAGCTCTTGTGGAACTTTTCTATATGAACCTTTGACCAGATATTCAGTACTGCCTTTGCCACCAATGCTCTTACCTCTAAAAAACTCAAAGGAATAACATAAGATTAAACAAAAAATTTATATAACATCATTCATGTTCCTAAAAAATATAATTTTCCATTAAGCGAGTTCTTGAAACCATAAGGGTTCCAACTTCATAACTTCCAATGGATTATTAAAGTAAAATTCCTTATCTTATTAATCCACTTAAATGTTTTAATATGCACCCATCTGCCACAAAAATAGAAAGGAGGAAAAAAAAGGGCTACCAACATTAAAACCTTCAAACAAAACCAACTCATATATAATGTTAGAAAAAGGTCCAATCTTGTTCCCTTAAATGAATTTGTGATGTAGAATGTCCATAAATTTCATTCAAAACACAGAAAAGACCCCAACTTCAAAACTTCCAAACGTTAACCAATCCATCATGAATTCAAAATCAACAGAAAAAATTGAAGAAGCTAAAAAGGTATAGTTTCATTTGATTAACATTTGGGGCATCACAAATATAAGAAAATTATTTGTTTTAAAACTTACTTATTCACTTATAAGAAAAGTTTTTGAGCTTAGCCAAACATGATGTAAAACCTCATAACAGAACCAACAGATATATAATGAGGGAAAAAATCTCATCTTGTTTAGTTAATTGAATTTGTCAGAGAAACATCTATAACTTACAAGCAAACACGGAAAAGAATCCAACTTCAAAACTTCCAAACCGTGACCAATCCATCAGATTTTTTATTATTATTATTTTTTAAAAAAAAGAAGAAAATAAGCAAGAAACTTAGAAGGGATGTGACTGTTACATTTGATTAATATTTGGGGCATCACAAAATGATGAACCATCGTTGTTAGGAAATTGCACAGCAAGTGAGCCAGCAGATGCAGTTAAAGCCATGAGAAGCAAAGGGTTGGACCATGAGGATTGAAATGGTTTTTTACTGTTTTCAGAGCCCACTATGAGAGTTCTTGATAGTAGGGTGTTCTGCTTATGGAAAAATGAGTTTTTTAGATTGGGATAAATGGGTTTTGAAGAAGCACGCAGGCGAGAGAGAAAGGAAGTTAAAGCCATGGCGGAGAAAAAAATTATAGCAGTAAGCTTTTGTTTGGCTTGAATGATGGATCTGTTGAAATTGTAGTGTTCGCAACTTTGCAAAGAAGGAATGATTGCGGGTCACCACTCTTTAGCAGCCAATTTTCTAAGTGATGCATTTGTTTTTTTTTTTATTTGTCGAAAATTAAAATCAAATTTTTAGTAAATTACGATAAAAACGTCATATTTTGCATTTTGTACAACGCATCATTTGACAATTTAAATTTTTTACAATTTTTTCACTTAATCAACACTTGCAAACACTAGATAGTGTCAACAAAATAGTATACAAGTTGTACATTCCTTGAAAAATCCCTCGTTTGAACCCCATTTTGATTAAAAGTAAGGAAAAAACTCGTACTGCGTGAAAATTTATTTTATTGGATAATGTGCAATTGAAAATAAATTTTTTGATAAAATGAGGCTCGAACGAGTATGACTCTCGTAAAATATATAATTAAAATTAATTATTAACTTTAATTTAAATTAAAATTAAAATTTTAATCCCTTCTAAAATGGAATTTAAAAGAAAAAGGCGAGTTCTAAAATAACTAATAACTTACCCATGAATGGTTCTCAAAAATAAATAAGTTTTATATTGACGCACTTTGATAAATTAATTACTTTACAGGGTATGTAAAATATTTGATTGTGTTGATATCCGACATGCGACCTCACCAAGGTGAGCATCGACTTGGGGGGTAATCCGACCTGCGACCTCACCAAAGGCGAGCACCGACCTGGGGGTAATCCGACCTCATTAAATACAATTTGTTATATGCATTAAACTTATGCTAATTTAAGGTCAGTTATTTGAGTTCATCTCGTACTAATGATCGTCGTTATTGAGAAGACATAATGATTAAAGATTCATTACACACTATCAACATCCAATCTGTCAATTATATTTGAATTTGCTCATGACAGTATCTTCTAATTCCACCAATCATATGCCTTAGCTTCATTCCCTAAGTAATTCATTAATTGATGGGGACCACGTATAAAATAAACTCATGATGACCTAATTAGCCGAGCTCATTAAACCAATCCAAACATGCCAATGATATACTTTCTCAGCTCTGTACTGTATCTGATAAGACAAGAAAATGATGTATACATATCTATCTTTCCTTATAAAAAGGATGAAGGTATCCTCAAGAAATGAGAAGATTCAAAAAACACTTGATATTTCAAATATCTCCTTTGGCAAAAATAAAGAAAAACACTTGTAATTTACTCTTGTAATTTATAAGTCATTATCAGTTAAAATCTTCATTTACATTCTAAGTTGGATTGAATTTTGTACATACAATTTTCGTCGTCAACAATTTGGTGCTAAAGGAAGGGGCCTCCTACTTGTAAAAGCAGCCCCAACTTTCCATAAAACCCACAAAAATATCATCATAGATGATCTTTCGACATCCGAAAATCAATCCCACACTCGTCCTGAACAAACCAACAATCAAGAAAATATTGGAAGAGGACGAGGTCAAAACGAAGCTGCTGACCCTCAAATGACCATGGTGAGGGAAGCCATTGAAAAGTTGACAAATGTAGTCAATAGATTGGAACAAAACCAAAATCATGTTCTNCTTTCGGCATCCGAAAATCAATCCCACACTCGTCCTGAACAAACCAACAATCAAGAAAATATTGGAAGAGGACGAGGTCAAAACGAAGCTGCTGACCCTCAAATGACCATGGTGAGGGAAGCCATTGAAAAGTTGACAAATGTAGTCAATAGATTGGAACAAAACCAAAATCATGTTCTTCCGCTCGAAATCGAGGTGGAGTCTCCACATAGGGAGAAAATCGGACGACCTCCCGCTAGAAGAGCTCCCCATTTTTCAGGAAAGGAAGCACGGAGGAATATCTCATTACGTTATTCCCCTTTTATTGAAGGCATTTTTACTGGACATTTGCCTAATGAATTTCCTAGTAAGAAAATCATTCAAGTCTTGCTAATAAGCAAGCCAACCTTGCTCATAAGCAAGCCGACCTAAGGTTGCATGTAGTGCAACACTTAGATGAATTTCCTAACAAGGGAATCAGCAAACCAACCTTGCTTATAAGAGAGCGACATTGCTCATAAGCAAGCCGAGTTAAGGTTGCATGTGCTGCAACACTTAGATGAATTTCCTAGCAAAGAAATCATTCAAGCTGACTTTGCTCATCAGCAAGCCGACCTAAGGTTGCATGTACTGCAACACTTAGATAGATTTCCTAGCAAGGAAATATTCAAGGCGACCTTGCTCATCAGTAGGTCGACCTCGCTCATAAGCAAGCCGACTTAAGGTTGCATGTGCTGCAACACTTAGATGGATTTCTTAGCAAGAAAATCATTCAAGCCGACCTTGCTAATAAGCAAGCCGACCTGGCTCTTAAGTAAGCCGACCTTGCTCATAAGCAAGCTGACCTAAGGTTGCATGTGCTGCAATACTTAGATGGATTTCCTAGCAAGGAAATCATTCAAGCATATCTTACTCATCAGCAAGCCGTCCTAAGGTTGCATGTGCTGCAACACTTAGTTGGATTTCCCAGCAAGGAAATCATTTAAGCGACCTTGCTAATAAGCAAGTCGACCTGGCTCTTAAGCAAGCCGACTTTGCTCATCAGCAAGCCGATCTTACTCATCAGCAAGCCGACCTAAGGTTGCATGTGCTGCAACACTTAGTTGGATTTCCCAGCAAGGAAATCATTTAAGCCGACCTTGCTAATAAGCAAG